>JAKCPI010004752.1:0-33040 GCA_023213315.1 Euborellia annulipes
CTTACCTCAATATGTATGGAGTATATAGAGAGAAAGTATGATGAATCAGAGAAATGTAGAAGAATGCATCCAAGTAGGAAGCATCTATTATTAAATCAAACTCCTTTATTACAAAACGTTTCGGTAATTTGATTATGCCATCTTCATTTGTATAAGTTTTTGTTTTTTTAATAGAGTTATTAATTCATTTTTACAAAAGTCAATCTTTTACAATAGCGTGTCTTATGGACAAACGAATTAACAACTCTATTTTTAAAAACTCTTATACGAATGAAGATGGCACAATCAAATTGGCCGAAACGTTTTGTAATAAAGAAGTTTGATTTAATAATAGAGGCTTTCTACCTGGCTGCTTTCCCCTTCATTTCTGAGATTGAATTCTACACAACCATTTTGCTTTATTAATTGAAAGTATTATGGTGTCATTATTATTTGAAAAAATCGATTAATGGAAATTCACGTTTTGAGAGTCCCCGATTTCAAAAATGAAAAATTCACAAGATTTGCCGTTATTATTGCCGAGATGCGGGGTCGGCGGAATGAGTTTTTTTGCGACCGGAAGAAATAGAACAGGCCGGCCCGTCGCCTGTTGAAAATATAGAAGGAAGGGACTGACATGTAGAGAATAGAAGGTCTGCCAGTCCCAGCTCGGGTTGCTCGTGGTCGCCATCCACGTACCCACAAGATGTGGGCCCCTGAGCAAAGTCGGCTCCGATGATTTTGATTAAAATTCATTCATTCATTAATTTTTATTTGTTCTTTAAAATATATATTTTCATATTCCGTCCAAAATTGTTTGAAGTTCTCGTACTTCATAGGACAAGAGAAAAGCCAAAATTTTTTGAATGTATTCGAATGATGTGTGCTATGGGAGATTTTTTTTAAATATTGTAGACTACAAATTAAAATAGACAATTTTACCTAATGTTAAATTTAAAAAGATTTTATATATTCATACTAATTGCGCTGCCCGCCTTTCGTCGGGATTCCCTGAACTCCTTTTTTATTGCAATCATACAAAGAACATTGAAATAAATTTTTTCGTCTGAGATGCTTTGAGTCTCTAACCACATAGAACTTCTAATTTTAATAACTCAGAAAGTTATAAGAATTTTAGAACTACAATTTTTTTCGGTAATTGATGATATTTCAAAATTTAAATGGGAAGTTGCTCGGAATTCATAACCGAAATGCTTTTCATTTACCGTAGATATAACTTTTCAACTCGAAACTGTGTTGAGAATTTCAGGAAGGCAAGGGCAGAGAATGTGCTTTAATTAACTGCCTGTTAAAGTTTTTATCGTCAATCGAAACGTCAAAAAAAATTAAATCCTCTTACTGAGTGCAACGTCAAAGAATTAACTTCAAAGCAACATCTCAAATGGATTACAAAATCATTAATATAGCAAGAAAAAAAAAAACTCAGGGTCAGATATCCAACCGCTTAAGGCTAAACTCCTTATATTTTTTATTTAATCTTGAAAATTAATATCGCTAATTTTTATATTCGTTTACATAGCAATTTATTTAATCAAAAAAGAATCAAATTACTATAATAACTTAAAAAAACAAAATAATTCAACAATCTTGCCTTGTTAAAGACAAAATTAACATTCTGATGAAGATCTTTCTAAGATATCGAAACAATAAAAAAGAGAGGACGTAAATGATTTGCAATTATTTTCAATCAAAGGGCTCTCGAGTCCCACCCCCCCCCCCTTTGGCAATTACTTTTTAGTCATCACATGATTTCTTTTTTGATCCCTCCTGATTCGATGAAATTTTATCTTAAAAGTATAGAAGCAGGAAAAGCTCACTCTCAAGAATAAATCCTAACGAGATAATTTTAAATATTAAATAAAAATCTGGTGTGACTGTCGCACAGCACATACTTTCTCTTACCTTCGGTAATCGAAAGTTGTGTTCTGTGCTTGTCACACCAGATTTTTCGTGTCGGCATGTATGTATGTTTCCACCGATATAATAGAATTCAAGATGTAAATTTTTTTTTTTTTTTTTTTTTTTTTTTTTTTTTTTTTAACATTCACACTTTTTTCTCATTCACACTCACATTCACACAGTCTTTTCGGCAACTCAGGCCATTTAAGACTTTTAGACCATAACCGTTGTAATATATATTATCTATTGTGGGTTCAGGCATTTCTATTTAAGCCATCTGGTATCCAAAGATGTAAAATTTATAAGTATGGGAAAATATCTATATTTTGTTACCATGGCAACCATTTCTCCTATCTTTCCTATGAAGTACAAGAGTAAAGTGGTCTTCAGAAGATATCAATGGCAACGTGAGAATATACATTTTAAAGAGCGTGATTTTTGAATTTTAATCAAAATCGTTGGAGCGAATTTTGAGAAAATCGAAAAAAACTGACTAAGTACATCAGTAAAGTACTAGTACTTTTTAGTCGATTTTGATTAAAAGCTTCGAGTCACGTCCCATGGGGGTGACTAACTTAAATATAAAATTTCAACCTCCTAGCTCAATTCCTTCATGCTTTAAATTGAACACAGAAAGACAGACAGACCATGTCGCGAAAACCACTTTTTTGGATTCAGGGGACCTCAAAACGCCCCGTGAGATCCATCAAAATCTCGACATCGAATTTTTGACATGAATCCAATACTTTCTCTCTCTATATATACCTGTTTTATGTATATGAGGGAAAATGCTCTGAAAAGCCGGATGATTTCAATTTTCCTTGAGATAAAATTTTTATTATTGTTATTAATTTTTAAAATGATGAATGTATAATCAAAGACGTGAGTTGCATTCTGATAGTTGACATGCATGTCTGCCTATTCTCACGTAAGGACTTGTAGTAATAGTGTGCATTAACATAAAAAAGTAAAAAGAGCGAGAGATACACACACGCCAAATCGGGCCCGCCCGTCTTTGGAATTATAATCTCTTCTTCTATTTATATATAATTCGCTAATGTCCGTTTGATTGTCTGTCATGTAGGGCCCGCTCTAGGATTTTGGCGCCCCGTGTGTACGTCGTACAATCAGGGTTGTGTATAGAAAATTTTTCCGGGGGGCCTGAACTCAAAAATATTTCTGCAGAAAATTTTTTTTAAAGAAACAAAATTTTTGCTGCCCTACAAAAATTTTTTCTTTTGCGGAACCTAAGTTTTCCGACCCGTGGTAAATTATTTTCCCATCTGTGAAAATTGGTTTTACCATTTTTTTAGAGACATCAAATTTTTGCCGCCGTCAAAAAATTTTTTTTGCGTAAATTATAGCGCCCTCTTGTACCGGAGCTCCCCGATGCGCGTAGCATCCTGTGATAACAAGTAGAGCCGGCCATGCTGTCATGCAACTTTCCGTTGGAATTCCGAAACCAAATTTTATTACCACCTTTTAGGGATTACAATTATTTTCGTCCCGAAATTCTTATAACTTTTTGAGTTGGTAATTGCCGTAGTTACCATTTCCACCATAGGAAATATATGGGGAAACATTTATGTATTCTTTGCATTTATATATTCTATGAATGTTAGCAAATCCTCAAACAAGCACTGGATTGAAATAAAGGCAGAATAAAAGCAAACTGTAGCGTCTGTAGGATAAATTTGCGCAAGCATTTTAATTGTGCAAGCCGTTTGATCGATTGAATTTTAAACATGCTCAAGCATATTTGCGCAAGCATTTTAATTGTGCAAGCCGTTTGATCGATTGAATTTTAAACATGCTCAAGCATATATGCGCAAGCAAAACTCTCCGCCATTTTATAGTCTTCTTAAAATTTGATATTTATTTAATATATATAATTTATATTAATTGATTTAAAATTTCAATTTAAATTTTATTATTTATTGTGTGTCTCTGTTTAATGCAAGTGAGTATTTCTTGTTATCTTCGAATAAATAATCTTCCGGGTTTGACATTTTTAGGTTAGTTTTCGGCATAAGATTTTACTTGCACAAGCATGCTTGTCAAGATTGCAGTTGTAGGGAAGCAAAGCTCCCTTCAGAAACTGTAATATTAATAAAGAAAATATTTTTTTTTTCATTTTGATAATTCTTTCACATCAAACCACGAGCCTATGACAAACAATTAGAATAATAGTATAAAATAAAAACCAGCTATAAAATATTTTTTATTATCCATATATTAACAAATTATTTCCTTTTTTCATTTGACATTTTTTTATTTCCTTTTAATTAATAAATTCTTGAATATCCAGTTTTAAAACACATGTAAATTTTTTTTTTTTTTTTTTAATCATGAATTTCCGGCCATTGACTCTCCAATAAAATACAAACTTAAACAAATGTTTTTAATTCAACTCTCGTTAAAAAAAAACGTGACTTGTTAATTATCCTTCAATAAATATTGTTTTTATAGAAAGAGATAGGGCTTTAAGAGCTTAAAAGTTAAATCAGGTCACTAGACTCTGGAGGGGGACAAAACAACCTTTCTTAATAGAATGGAGCATTTGCTCTTAATAGGTCACAAAAAAAAAAAAATAAACACAAGTGAATTGTAAATGTCAATTTATTTTTTTTTAATTCCCAAGCTCTTCCCCTTATTTTCTCGTAAACTCAACAAATAGCTTTAAAATCTGGTGTCAGTTGGTGCACCGCACAGAAAAGTTGTGTTCTGTGCTTGTCACACCTTTTTGTGTCTAGATATATTTAGTTTCCGCTGATATATTCAAATTCAAGGTGTAATAAAATTTATAAGCGGAGAAAATATATTTTGTTACCATGGCAACCATTTTTCCTATCTTTTCTATGGTGTTCAAGAGTAAAGTAGTCTTCAAGAGATTTCAATGGCAAAATGAGAATATACATTCTAAAGAGCATCTAAAAAATAATTGATTTATGAATTTAAATCAAAATCGTTTGAGCGAATTTTCAAAAAAATCGAAAAAAAAAACTGAATAAGTACATCAGTAAAGTACTAGTACACTTTGGTCGATTTTGTTCAAAACCTTCATGTCACGTGCCAGGGAGGTGCCTAACTTAAATATAAAATTTCAACCTGAACATTTATTTCTTCTTTTATTTTGACCACACACAGACAGACAGAGGAATTCCAAACGTGTATTTCCATCAAAATTTCAACATGAATATTGTCATTAATTTTACCATAGGAAGAAGACATAATGAACATTTTTATTATTATTATTTTTAATCTTCTTCTCAATGACGAAATTTTCAATTTATTTTAAGTTTTAAGTTGTTACTTACTTAGACTGTTAGCGTTAAGTCTAATAACATTTAACATTTTGTTAGCTCTTTCCCCCTCCCCCCCCTCTCTCTCTCTCTTGTATAACTTTTGTTTTAAGCTCTTTTCCTTAATGTAAATAACTAATGAAATATCCTTAAATATTCATTAAAAACTTTAAAGAGAGAGAGAGAGAGAAGATCCTTCGTAATTTTAACTTGATAAGCCAATTTCATATTAATAAATTAAACAATCGAAAAGAATTGAGTTGCTGTCGTAGTGGCATTCTATAAATTTTATATTCTACCGAAAAAAAAAAAAAACAATGGGGCGAGAGTATAGGAACTCTGTCCCAATTCCGCTGGGCGGAAAGAATTTCAAAAAAAAATCTGGTGTGACTGGCGCACAGCACACAACTTTCTCTTACCTTCGGTAATCGAAATTTGTGTTCTGTGCTTGTCTCACCAGATTTTTTGGGTCGACATGTATTTAGTTTCCGACAGTAGGGTACAATTGAATCGTTTATTTCAGAAACCACCTAAGCGACAAAATTTTAAATCATGTGTTTTTGGTGCTACTGTACAATTTAAAGGTAAATACATCTTTTAGATTATGCCAATAGCATGTTTTTGATTTGGTAAAAAAATATTTGAAGGAGACTAGACCTATAATTAAGCTGCAAAACAGTTTTCTTTAGTTTTCCGAAAGTTGAAAAAAGCGCACTTAGGTGCTTTCTGAAATAAACGATTCAATTGAATTCAAGATTGAAAATTTATAAACGTGGGAAATATTTATATTTTGTTACCATGGCAACCATTTCTCCTATCTTTTCTATGGAGTACAATTGTAAAGTGGTCTTCAGAAGATTTTACTGAGAAAATGAGAATATACATTTTAAAGAGAATCTAAAAAATAATTGATTTTTGAATTAAAAAAAAAAAATCGTTGGAGATAATTTAGAGAAAATCGAAAAAAAACTGAAAAAGTGCATCACTAAAGTACTAGTACTCTTTGATCGATTTTGTTCAAAAGCTTCGTGTCACGTGCCAGAGAGGTGCCTGACTTAAATAAAAAATTTCAATCTCCTAGCTCTTTTCGTTCTTGAGATATTTTGTTCACAGACAGACAGATTCAAGGGACCTCAAAACGTGTATATCCATCAAAATCTCGACATCAAATTTTTTGACATGAATCCAATACTTTCTCTCTATATACAGGGATGGGCGTTAATCAGTTACATGTATTTGAAATACAAGATACCAAATACAATATTAATTGGTATCTTGTAACTCGTTACAGAATTGGCAAAGTAATTGCTATCTTGTATTTCGTTACATTTTTTAGTAATTGGTATCTGAAATTCGAGATACCAAATACTTTTTTTTTTTAATTTGCCGCAGTGTAAAAAGTCTTGCAAAGGGAGCTGAAATCGTTTTAATTTATTTAATATTACTGTATGTAATCGTCGTGTGGGTTCTCTGCTCCGGATCTTAGTAAAAACCAGTAACGAGAAGTCAATCAATCCGCCAAATTTTCACTCTTCGTTAAAAAACTTTTTTGCTTTCTTCTTTCAACCAGCTCTCAACGACTAAATCTTTGTTCTTCTGCCCCAGTTGAAAGATTGTTTTCATTTGCGGGTTTATTCATTCTTATCAAGTTCCAGATTATCCGACAAAACTTTTGAAAACTTGGTTTTTTGAAACCTTTTCATATTTTTATAAATAAATTTTTTTTAGTGTCATGAATAATTTTATTGTTTTCGATTTTCCAAAGGTATTCTCCAATATAAGTTTAGCTGCCACTTTCCTAAACTAAATTTATTTAGGGTTCCAGATAGAGCCCTGCACGGGCCGATTTTTTTGGCCCAGACCGGTCCGTGTCCGTATTTTTTTTTGACTTCCCGCCAGTACCCGGCCCGTAATTTTTTATCATTCTTCAGGCCCGCCCGGAATTTTTTCAAACCCGCCCATTCCCGTCCGAGATTTAGTGAATGAATGAACGAATGTCTAGTAATTTTTAAATAAAATTTCATTTGCATGCCCGTCCGCCCGAACCCGTTTATTTAGACTTGCTACCCTCCCGTATCCGCCCGTAATTTTTTCATGGCCTCCAAAGCCCGCGGGCCGGGAAGGTAACGGGCCTACGGGCCAACCCGTACCCGTGCAGGGCTCTAGTTCCAGTATTACCCCTCCAAAAAGTATTTTAAAATCAAGGAAAAATTTGTTTGTAATTGGTATTTTCAATGTATTTGAAATACGTAATTGGTATTTTGTATCTCGTTACACAAACCCATGAATAATTGGTATCTTGTATTTCGTTACAAAAATCTGAAGTAATTGGTATTTTGTATCTCGTTACTCAAAATCGAGTAACTTGCCCATCCCTGTCTATATATATATTAACATACATATATAGAGGTAAGAGAAAGTAAAAAAAAGAAGGTAAAATGAAATGAATTTTTTATAGGAAATACAAGGTTCGGTTTCGGCCGAAACTAAGATTGAGTCCGAAATTCGCTTTCGGCTGAAAATCTTGTTTCGGTCGGACCCTAGTTCTAAGCAACGTGATAAAGTGAAGTTGTCATAGTTACAGGCTGAAACGTCGTTATATTTAAACCAAGAAAGCTTTAATTCCACGCTGTCTTTAAAAACAAGGCGAGTCTAAAAGAAAACGTAGATTAATTAGACCCATTAAATAGAATCAGGAAATGTATTTTATTTTTCTTCTTAAAATTCAAACATTTAGAAGACATCTATTAATTTTATTTAAAACATTTCCGATTCGTTTTTTTTTTTTTTTTCGTCTTTAACTAACAGTTAAAATAAACATGTTAATTAAGCATGCATGCAACATGTGAATTTATATCCGAAGAGAGAAGAGAAGAACTGGTTCTCTTCTCTTGGGGTTACCGGTTCAAGTGGTGCTTCAGACATACAAATAAATTCTTAATTTCATTAGATATCAACTTGCATTTTCTACATTCATTTTACTTTCTATGAACGCGAATTAAGGACCAAAAATTAAAAAAATATAAATAAATACATAAAACACTAAAGAGCTAATTTAATTAGAGATTTTAACTAAAACTAGCTTCGTTATTGTCTAATATTTTCGAAGCGAGCCTCTTTTATAATCGTTTCTCAAAGTCAAATTTAGAATAACTAAATTTTTAGAATTTTTTATTAAGACACCCTAAATTAAAATCTAGTCTTAAACATTCGTAATATTTCCTAAACAATAAAAAAAAAAAAACTGGATGCTCACACAACTTTCTCTTACTTTCATTATTCACTTATTGTGGGATGTACTGTCACACCAGATTTTTTGTGTCGACATAAATTTAATTTTGACAGTATGGTACAGTGAGGGACAATAATAAGTCCCACCCATTCGTTTTCGACTTTTGATTATTTCATTGTTTTTATAAAAGAAAATAAAAATCTTTATTGAAAATTTAGCCTCCCTAAAAATTTTCACGACAAAATAACACAAATACAAATCATTTTAATACGGGCAAAATAAATAAAAAAAAAAAAAAAAAAAAAAATCATTTTAATCAATTAAGAAAAAAAAAATATGTCGATTTTCAATTTGAGGGACAAATCAACATAATCTCGAAATGTCCTCCATATTTCGTATAAATATAATGAGTATCGTCTAAGTCGATGGCATAAGATGCCGAAAAGTCTAAAAAAAGACAAATAGCAACAACGTACAAAAATAGAATGTCTAGGAATGTTGACAGATGGAATAAAATAAATCACCAGGTCTGGTATCTTTCTTTGGGTAGTCCTACACTAAATCTCTCCCAAAAAAAAAAGAAAATCTATTTAGAAAAAATATTTTCCATTTAAGTACTGTACCGAAGATATAAAGAAAAATAATTATTTGATAAAAATATCATTTAAAGTGTAAAATAAATAAAATTCTAAAAATTTTACAATAAGCTATAACAAAAAACACAACCCAATAAGTGTCAAGAAAGTATATATAATTTCTTTCAAGAAAGTTTTTTTGTTATAGCTTACTGTAAAATTTTTTTAAATTCTTATTTACTTTCTCTTACCTCTATATACTGTATGTTAATATATATAGAGAGATAGTATTGGATTCATGGCAAAAATTCGATTCGGACGGATATACACGTTTTGAGGTCCCCTTAATCCAAAAAAGTGGTTTTCGCGACATGGTCTGTCTGTGTGTGTCTGTGATCAAAATATATCAAGAAAGAACAGAGGTAGGAAGTTGAAATTTTATAGAAAAATAAAAGGCCGAGCAGCTAGGTTTATTTCTTTAATAGAGAACTCACAGCGACGTTTCGGTCGGCTATGCGACCATCTTCATGGCTAGAGTTCAGCCATTAGAAAAACCTCTTAAGTTCTTTGACAGACAATATTGACTCTTGGCGCTGAATGCATTTTATCTGATAGATCGTAATGAATTTTATGAAATGTCTGACAAAAAACTTAAGAGGTTTTTCTAATGACTGAACTCTAGCCATGAAGATGGTCGTATAGTCGACCGAAACGTCGCTGTGGGTTCTCTAATAAAGAAATAAACCTAGCTGCTCGGCCTTTTATTTTTCTACTATCTATTGATTCAGCTATTTACCTGGCTAACGACGAAATTTTATATTTAAGTTAGGCACCGCCATGGAACATGACACGAAGCTTTTAAACAAAATTGACCAAAGTGTACTAGTACTTTACTGATGCACTTTTTAGCACTTTTTCAATTTTCTCAAAATTCGCTCCAACGATTTTGATTATAATTCAAATACCAATTATTTTTTAGATGCTCTTTGAAATGTATATTCTCATTTTGCCGTTGAAATCTTCTGAAGTACACTTTTGTACTTCATAGGAAAAAATAGGAGAAATGGTTGCCATGGTAACAAAAGACCCATGTTTATCTTGAATTCTGATATATCGGCGGAAACTAAATATATGACAACACAAAAAATCTGGTGCGACCAGTCACACCAGATTTTTTCCATTGTCTTATGTAATAAAACTGTATATGAACGTTAAAAACAATTTATTTATATAAATATAACGTATACATTTTTAGCTCTGAAGATCGAGTTCGAAACGTGGGCCCAATAAAATATTTAAAGAAAAACATTTGACTGCCAGTCTCTGCTCCTTGATACAACACAACAGCCACAACTAAAAATTACAGTCTTTTTTATTGTAGCCTATCCATTGTAATATTTATTGTGTTTATTCTTTGATTGGGCAGCTCTCATACGGGTTGGACAACCCTATTTGGAAATTTATTCTCCCCAAAGCGAAGTCGTAATATTTCTTCTATAAGACTAACCTATATATCAATATATCTTTTTTTATGTATATTTATGGAGTGGATTTTTGGATTTCAAGAGAACGTCATGAAAAGTTATAGACAACAAACCCCTCCCCCCCCCCTGGTTATTTATACCTCTCAAGAGAGTTGATCTGCACGTGCGTGTGCGTCGTCGTCCTTGGCACTTTGGGTCACTCAGTCTGCCAGTGCATTTCTCTCTCACTCCCAAGGTCTCCACCCACGCGGGTCAATAGACCTTCCCCATGACAATCCTCCTCGTAAATTATTAACTCCTGGGTCGTTCGTTCGTTTCTTTGGTTATTACTAAGAAGATAAGCTTTAGGTGTGTGTGTGTGAGTTAAGAAGCTCATTTTAGGCGTGAGCGACCGGACCCCCTGACGAGAACGATCGATTAATTCAAGATGCATTTTAAGAGTGCATACAAAAAGGACACGTTTGACCTGAATTAACAAGCAGGCCTCCTTCCTGCTGCCGCTTAAATAACCAATTAATTTAATTTAGAGGCTCTAGATTAGATTGTGTAATATTTTAATTTAATAATAACATGGTGTGATTAACGTAGAGCACGTAACTTTCTCTTACCCTTCGGTAAGTCCAGTGCTTGTCACGCCATATTTTTTGTGTCGAAATAAATTTAGTTTTCCATATAACCTTAGTTAACTTGACCACTTGAATTTCATAAGTATAAAAACAATACTTTCTCTCTCTATATATTTCATATATAGGGTAAGAGAAAGTAATAAATAGATTCAAAATTTCCATAGGCTCTGTGAATTTTAAATATTGACTGCTTGCTATGGTTATTTTTCAAAATTTTAATCTCAAATTTGAAGATTTTATACACAATAGAGAATCCTAAATAAATACAAAATTTCATAAGAATTGGAAAAAAAATTTTAAATGTGTAAAAAGTTCCAAAGGGGACCCCCTTTTGATCGAAATTAACATGCAAATCCCTATGGGGATTTAACATTGGTTCTATGCGAAGATAAGGTGGAAAGGGAATTTAAAAAGAGTGAGAGAGACGATAATGTTTGCAAGTGGGAGAGATATATATATATGTTTTCTTGGAAACAATTAAAAACAGAAATAAATTAAAAATAAATGGGAATTTAAATAATAATTGATTTTTAATCTAATAAAAAGAAAAAGATTTAAATTCCGTTACCATGGCAACCATTTCTATCTTTCCTATGAAGAACAAGAGTAAAGTGGTCTTCAGAAGATTTCAACGGCAAAATGAGAATATACATTTTAAAGAGCATCTAAAAAATAATTGATTTTTGAATTTTAAAAAAATCCTTGGAGGGAATTTTGAGAAAATCGAAAAAAACTGAAAAAGTACATCTACATTTTGATAAAAAATCAAAACAAAATCATACAGGTGTCATTAAAAAAGGGCAAATATAAACAAATTCATTTGTTTCACAAATTCATTTGTTTATTTTGTTTTGATTTTTTATCAAAATTAACGAATATTTTCTATTTCTTCTTTGATTATTTCAAAAACTATTCAGTTTTCGTAAAAATGTCAAAGAATAAAAACTTTTTAAAATAGAGTATTTTATCATAATATAACAAAAAAATTGAAATTTCAAAATTTTTTGAAAAAACTTTAAGTAAAGATACTCTTCCAAGTGGACGTATTACTCCAAAAGTTGATGAAATCTACAATTTTAGTGTAAGGAGCATATACCACTTTTCATCGATCTAGCTGCTTTGGTTTTTATGCAATCGTGTTTACACACACACACACACACACACACAGACATAATGCCAAAAATGGTTTTTTGGACTCAGGGAGGTCTAAAACGTGGAGAAACATCAAAATCTCGAAGTCGAATTTTTTTACGATTACATAACTTTCTCTATACGAGAAAGTAAAAAAGGTTTATTTTATACACAATAGAGAATCCTAAATAAATACAAAATTTCATAAGAATTGGAAAAAAAATTTTTAATGTGTAAAAAGTTCCAAAGGGGACCTCCTTTTGAAATTAACATGCAAATCCCCATATGGGGATTTAACATTGGCTCTATGGAAGAAAGAGCCGGAAAGTGAATTTGAAAAAACTGAATTACATCAGCAAAGTGTGCTTCAAACAATTTTCACTAAGAATTTTGCTGATACTAGGCGCATTCCAATTCAGTGCCTGCTTTAGGATTTGTTTACATTCAGAGAAAAGACAAATGCAAAGAATACATAAAGATTTCTCTATGCATTATCTATGGGAGAAATCGTAAATTCATCCTATTATCTCTAAGCTTATAAAACCTCCTGTCACCTCTATATTATCATTCTCGTGCTGTTTCTACCGTCATATAAAATAAGTAGAAGAATTTCGATAGCTGAGTGGTAATTATTAGGATTAGGAAGATGTATGGCAACCAGCAAGTGATAAAGAAACTCTATTTGATTACCGTCGACGTTTCGGCAATTCTCATATACATCTGATGGTATATGCAAATCTAATCATTTATTTTTGTATGAACCAAAATTGCATCTATCAGTTGATCGTCCTGAAGATGGGATCGATGTGATTCTGAAACGTCGAAGATAATCAAATAGAGTTTCTTTATCACATGCTGGCTGCCATACATCTTCCTAATCCTAACGTCATATAAAATTTCGTTTCAAAATTCTAATGGGAAGTTGGTCAAACAGAACGTGACAGACGGACATTAGCGAATTATATATATAGATACTTTTTAAAGAGCATCTAAAAAATAGTTGATTTATGAATTTTAATCAAAATCGTTAGTGCCAAATTCATTATTTTAATGTCTAAAATACATATTCTACTAAGTCGACGTCATTCGCGAAAAGATTATAAATAAATTCTTTTTGTGAATGGACGTAGTATAGACTCATATTGACTTCGTCAATAAACAGCGACGGATAAGTGACGTAGTTCAAATATTTATTAAAATATATTTTTTTTCACTTAATTGAAGTTTTTTTTTTAGTGAAAATAAATCTTCAAAATTCCATTACATCTCATTTATTTTTAATCTTTAATGGACGATATCCTACATTCCAGGCATACTTTGCGTAAATCAATCCTGTTTTTTTTTTTCTGATTAAACTCTTTTAATTACTTTTTTCAGGGGGGAGGGGGGAGGGGGTTCGAAAAAAGGGTCTGACACTTTTGACAATTTTTAAAATTCCTTCATCATTTTAAATTTAATTTATCTGAGAGAAAGATGTAGATAAATAAAAATCGGGAGATGATTTTCCGGCTGATTTATTCGGATTATCTCCATCCGCCATGAGTCAACATTTTGGAGTCCAAACGACTCCTTCTTCAGGACCATGCCGGGTTAAGAAACAAATATGCCTTCAATTTTGTCATTAGAATTATGATCAATTACGCTAGTGCACATATACTCAAAGGCAATAGGAATGGAGCCGGACTAAAGTCCGAAACGTTGACTCATAGCGGGAGGAGATAATCCGAATCCCTATCTTCATCTGTTTAATTTATCTGCTTTAAAACTTGCTAAGGGCAAGTATGAGTGGCCTTAAAATTTGTTTCCCGTTGAGCTTTTTTTACTTTCTCTTACCTCTATATATGAAATATATGAAGGGCTTAGTGGAAGATAGTCATAAGCCACCATTTTGTCATTTTTTGAGATATTCATGCCATTACATTCTTTAAATATTCCTATTTAATACCACACTAAGAAGTTCCTTGATTTTACAATAGTTGGTGGCATATAATATGTGGAAGATCTCTGCTTGGCCAGCTAGTGATAATTTGAGAAATTCGAGTAGGATAGTCGTAAGTCACAGTAAAATGGCGTCAAAATGTGGGGAATGAAAATTTATTTCGTGTTCAAGTGACTTCTAACTTCTACGAATAAGGAAGCTGAAAATTAAGAATTTGGTCCTTTTTAAACTGATAGTTATGATTCTTGGCACCAGTTACACCTCTAATTTAACCATAGAATAGCCATATTTTAATATTCATAACCTCTCTTTTGTGGCTTATGACTAACTATCTTCCACTAAGCCCTTCATATAGAGAGACAAAGTATTGCGAACATGTCAAAAATTCAATGTCGAGATTTTGATGGATATTTAAGTTTTGAGGTCCCCTGAGTCCAAAAAAATAATTTTCGAGACATGGTCTGTCTGTGAACAAAATATCTCAGGAACTAAAAAGAGCTACGAGTTTGAAATTCCAGTCCCCGCCCCCCCCGCCAGTGGGTGAAAATAAGCTTTTGATCAAAATCGGCCAAAGAGTACTAATACTGAGGTTGTGTTTATATGTGGGGTTTCACTGGGTTATGCGAGCAAAAACATAGAATGAATATTATACTCGATATATTTCGGGATAATATCCCGAAATATATCGAGGATATTATCCCGAAATATATCGAGTATAATATACACTCTTCTTCCTTTTTACTCACATAGCCCAGTGAAACCCCACATATAAACACAACCTCAGTTTAAAATGTTTCACCTAAAACCTACACCGCAATCTCTAAACTCAGAGTACTAATACTTTACTGATGTACTTTTTCAGTTTTTTTTTTGATTTTCTCAAATTTCGGGGAGTAAGAGAAAGTTGTGTGCTATGCGCCAGTACCACCAGATTTTTTTTTAATAAAATACATTTATAAGAAATTTCTTAATCTTGGCTTTTTCTTCAATTTGAACAAAATAAAAATATAAAAGGACTGCAATAAATCTTATATAGGTAAAACAACAGTTCCTTGAAGAACGTCTTTACCAACACGGTTAGAATTTAACGAAAAAAGACAACAAAAAAGAGTTTTGCCAGCTCTCGGCGAAATAATTCATTTGATTTTGAAACCCGATGGCCGAAAAAAAAAAAATGACGAGGAATCTGGATGTTGGGGTAAATTGCAAAGCTTTCTGATTGACTAGAGCTTAACGCCATCTAAATATTAATCATAAATAAAAAAAATTCATACAGCCCAATATTGTGAAATCGAGATTTTTTTGCCTATATAAAAGAGAAAGTATTAATGCATCATCAATTCAACCCTTCAATCAAAAAAAGAATTCTTCCAGTGCATGTCTATAAATGCTGTGTCATTTTTGACTCTCAGGTGCCTTCCTCGCGGTCTCCGTTTGTTGTCTTTGCTGATAAACATCCATCCGAGAGCCATAACGATGAAGTAATCTCTCTCATAAGTCTTCTTCTATCACCCAATGACAGAGCAAGTCCCACCAACACGTGTCTAGATGATGATGATGACTCCATCATTCAATGACCTTGCAAATCGGTCGCTAATCATAAATAGATTCATCGAGCACGTAAAATTAAATGCTTTTAAAATTAAAACAAAACTCTCCAGTCCATTAGTTTGCTTCATTTTTACTTTCTCTTGCCTATATGTTAATATAATACCTATATAGAAAGTATTGGATTCATATAAAAAATTCGAGATTTTGATGGAAATACTCGTTTTGGGGTACAAAAAAGTAGGTCTGCCTGTGAATAAAATATCTCAAGAACGAAAAGAGCTAGGAGATTGAACTTTTATATTTAAGTTAAGCACCCCCTGGGACATGACCCGAAGTTTTTGAACAAAATCGGCAAAAAAGTACTAGTACTTTACTGATGTACTTTAAAAGAATTTTTTCGATTTTCTCAAAATTCACTTTAACGATTTTGATTAAAATTCAAAAATCAATTATTTTTTAGATGCTCTTTAAAATGTATATTCTCATTTTGGCATTGAAAACTTCTGAAGACGACTTTCCTCTTGTACTTCTTAGAGAAGGATAAGTGAAATAGTTGTCATGGTAACAAAATATAAATATTTTCCCATACTTATAAATTTTCCATCTTGAATTCTAATATATCGGCAGAAACTAAATAGACCTATATGTCGTAAAAGGAGCAGGAGGACTCGGGCTGTTTCTACCGTCGTAAATATATGTCCGACAAAAAAAAAACTGGTGTGATAAGCACAGAACACAACTTTCTATTACCGAAGGTTGTGTGCTGTGCAACCAGTCACACCAGATTTTTTATATTAATGTTGGAGAATTTCAAAATGATTTCATCCAATTTTTACTTTCTCTTACTCTATATATGAAATATATAGAGAGAGAAAGTATTTTTATTATCTATTTATCCTTTAATTTTTATTATCTATTTATCCTTTAATAGATAAATAAATCACTCTGAACAAAGACGTGAATATTTCAAAATATTTTAATAGTTTCTAAGATAGTGGATTTATTGTTAAACTGTATTACGAAATACTTTTTTACTCTAAGGAGGGAAACAGGTTACGCCTGATGGTGAGAGAGGAAACTGCCTGAGATAGTCGGCTGATTAACTAGTTGCCGATATTTTAGGGATCTTTTTTAATGAAACAATAAAAGGAGATGTAGGAACATTATCCCGCCGACACCGTTAACAGAAACAACACAAATTGTCATGTCTAATAAAGAAAACAAAAACAAATAAAACCTTTCTATCTAAGCGAATACAAAAATAATGTAACAACATTATCTGAAGAAAATTTGAAAGAAAAATTTTATAAAGAGGAAATTATTTTGGTAGGGAAATTTCTGATTTATTGGTTACGTTCTGTTAAATGTAAGGAGAATGTATTGCAATCGTGTCAAAAATTTGTGGAAATACACATTTTGAGAACCTTTGAGTCCAAAAAAAGTGTATCCTGTATATAAGGGTGTCCATGTAAAAATATTTCAAAAAAATAAAGACCTAGGTGATATAAATTTTATATTTAAGTTAAGCACTCTCCTGAGGCGTTAAAATATGTTTTTAAATAAAATCGGCCAAAGTACTAGAACTTTACTGATGTACTTTTTCAGTTTTTTTCAATTTTCTCGCTTAAATGATTTTTGATTAAAATTCATAAATCAAGTATTTTTTTAGATGCTCTTTAAAATGTATATTCTCATTTTGCCCATGAAATCTTCTGAAGACCACTTTACTCTTGTACTTCATAGCAAAGATAAGAGAAATGGTTGCCATGGTAACAAAATATAAATATTCTCCCATGTTTATAAATTTTTTACATTTTGAATTCTAATATATGGGTCCTGCCTTTTACACCAAGGGTCGCGGGTTCGGATCCCAGGCAGTCCGATTGATTTTATTTAAGCCATTTGAATTCCAAATGGCTTAAATAAGGTTAACGTACAAAGTCTTATATGCCCTAAGAAAAGACTGTGTGAATGAGAAAAAAATCTGGTGTGACTGGCGCACAGCACACAACTTTCTCTTACCTTCGGTAATCGAAAGTACTGTGCTTGTCACACCAGATTTTTTGTGTCGACATGTATTTAGTTTCCTACAGTATGGTACATTCGATTTTCAAGATGTAAAATTTATAAGTATGGGAAAATATTTATATTTTGTTACCATGGCAACCATTTCTCCTATCTTTTCTATGGAGTACAAGAGTAAAGTGGTCTTCAGAAGATTTCAATCACAAAATGAGAATATACATTTTAAAGAGAATCTAAAAAAATAATTGATTTTTGAATTTTAAAAAAAATCGTTGGAGCAAATTTTGAGAAAATCGAAAAAAACTGAAAAAGTGCATCAGTAAAGTACTAGTACTCTTTGGCTGATTTTGTTCAAAAGCTTCGTGTCACGTCCCATGGGGGGTGCCTAACTTAAATATAAAATTTCAACTTCCTAGCTCTTTTTGTTCTTGAGATATTTTGTTCACAGACACACAGACACACACACAGACACACACACAGACAGACCATGTCGCGAAAACCACTTTTTTTGGATTCAGGGGACCTCAAAACGTGAAGATCCATCAAAATCTCGACATCGAATTTTTGACATGAATCCAATACTTTCTCTCTCTATATATATTACATATATACATAGGTAAGAGAAAGTAAAAAGTGTGTGTTAAAAAAAAATCTTTAATTCTAATATATCGTCGGAAACTAAATATATCTCGACACAAAAAAAAAAAATCTGGTGTGTCAAGCACAGAACACAACTTTCAATTAACGAAGATAAAAGAAAAGTGTGTGCATGTATTCAGACACACCAGATTTTTCCGTATAGCAAGTATAAATAATTAAATCGAATTCAAAGAAAGTCAGCCTGTAGCTCGACGAATTGACAATCCATTACTCTATCAAACAGTCCGAGATTAATTCGAGGTTACGACTTATTCTCAGTCAAAAATGACTATACATTTCCTCTCTCTCTCTCTTGAATTTAAAATCAGTGTGAAATTGCTTTTAATTACATCAACATTTTCCCCTATTCCCCTATACGAGTATATATTGCCTATCTACACTTTTATACAGTAATTCATTTTTATTTTTTCTCTCTCTCTTTTGGTCCAGACGTTTGACGTCGAGTGCTAATAAAATTAATGGCCTCGCGACCTCTGGCAAATTTACGACTGCTAGGGCTCAATATACACAACCTATAAGGTCTCTCTCTGTGTGTGAATGCCTCAAACACATTAAAAAAAAAATATGTAGAGAGATGTTTTTTTCTAATTACTTTTTTTTTAATCAATACTCTCACTTTCACGGTTTGTTTGATAGATTTTAGCGCATTTTCTTTGCGTGTGACATTTTTATATCTGGATTTCGAAAGTTTTTTTTTTCTCTATGAGTGTTAGCAGATCAAGCATAAAGTTGATTTATAGCTGGATGGAAGTTGTTGTATATACACATTAAGTTTATTTCCTATTGCAGGTGTTAGGCAATTAATTCAATAAAGATGATTTTTTTGGTGACGCTATTCGCGCATTTTGTCAGTGATTGGCGCAATGGCAAACCTGCCCCTGATGGTGTCGTTTGGGATGTGGTCAACTCTGGTGACACCAAGTGACCACCTGGCCATCCGCATCACATGCAGGTGCCGATTCACTTCTCTTCGTGGAGACCCATGTCTCGGTCGAATAATAATATTTAGTATGACCTCTAAAGTACAGTAAATCCGGAAAGTAGTTTCGAAGTTAATTCCCACAATTTTCTAATTAAATTTTAATATTCACATTTTTATTGATGGAGTAGATGAAACAAAAATCTTTAAAATCTTTCCTTTGTGCACTTGCAAGTAATCGAAAAAAGCTAAAAAAATTTTATTCGCTATCGACACTGTGATAATGGATTCCTACACTAATAGAATATTAAATAGAAAAGAAATTGTTAACATTGTTGAGTGTCAATGCCTCTAAGATCTCTTTGAAATGCAATCATCTGAAAGTTATTCCTTTGATATTTATTAATATTTGTTTTTCTTTTTTTACATAAAACTATTAAATAAAGGTCAATAACTTTGTGAATTTATAATAGCGAATAGAGAGGAGTGAACGACAAGAAACTCTCCTCTTGCTGTTGAAATTCATGATTTATATGAAAAGTGAAATAAGGGAAATTTTTACAAACAAAATTCGATAAATTTTGTCCTAAACGTCTCCCTTTCGGCATTTGGCATCCAAAGACTCTCTTTATTTGCTGCATCTGTACTTGCTCTCTTCCAATCCATAACATCAACTTCTCTTCAGCTCTGGTAAATTTCGCACTCTACTAAATTTATAAAATGCCTTTTGAGATCTACAATTAATTAAAACAAAGAGCAGCATTTCGAAATTCGCTTGAAATAACTGAAGATGGCTCAATAAATTTGACCGAAACGTCTTGTTAAAAGGAGATTTATCCTTCATGGCTGCTTTCACATTATGATCTCAAGATCTTATTTTTACTTTTTTCTTACCTCTATATATATGTTAATATATATAGAGAGAGAAAGTATTGGATTCATGTCAAAAATTCGATGTCGAGATTTTGATGGATCTTCATGTTTTGAGGTCCTCTGAATCCAAAAAAGTGGTTTTCGCGACATGGTCTGTCTGTCTGTGTGTTTGTCTGTCTGTGTGTGTTCAATTTTAAGCATGAAGGAATTGAGCTATGAGGCTGAAATTTTATATTTAAGTTAAACACCCCCTGGACCGAGAAAATAAGCTTTTAATCAAAATCGGCCAAAGAGTACTAGTACTTTACTGATGTAGGCCTACTTTTTCAGTTTTTTTCGATTTTCTCAAATGCATGTTTTTGTCATTTTGATTATAAATTATTAATCAGCATAAAAAGTAATGCAAAATGATATATCATATGTGGAATATTAAAATTTTTTTAATACTTTTTTTATTTCATGTTTCTTATATGGCTTATTTGTCTCTATAGAAATTAAATCAATTGTGGCTGAAGTAGTTAATTCGTCAGCAAGGAATCAATATTTTTTTCCATCCTCACGTAACCAAACTTCGCGAGTTCAAATCCACCACCTGCACTTTTTTTTTTAAATTCTTAATTGTCTTTTATACCTCATGTGAGGGGGAGGGGTGCTGGCGTATTAATTTCTAAAATTGTATATATTCAAAATAAAATTTAATTCCCTAAAAAAATATTTTTCTCAAATCTCGGGGTAGGGGGAGATAATTACCTTCTTTTCCCCCCTTGTATCCGGCCTTGATATAGGCCTTATTCAAATCCACCTCCTGCACTTTTTTTTTATTCTTAACTGTTTGTTATAACTCATGTGAGGGGTTGGGGAGGGGGCTGGCGCGCGCGCGCGCCATAAATCGCCTGCCACGGAGGCGGCAACCAAGTATCGTTCTATTGTATTATTTTAGTTTCTAAACTGCATATTTATTAAAATCTAATTTAATTTTTTAATTTATTATTTAAAAATCTGGTGTGACTGGGGCACAGCACACAACTTTCTCTTACCTTCGGTAATCGAAAGTTGTGTTCTGTGCTTGTCACACCAGATTTTTTGTGTCGACATATATTTAGTTCCCGACAGTACGGAACATATGAATTCAGATGTAAAATTTATAACTATGGGAAAATATTTATATTTTGTTACCATGGCAACCATTTCTCCTATCTTTCCTATGAAACACAAGAGTAAAGTGGTCTTCAGAAGATTTCAATTGCAAAATGAGAATATACATTTTAAAGAGAATCTAAAAATTAATTGATTTTTGAATTTAAAGAAAAATCGTTGGAGCAAATTTTGAGAAAATCGAAAAAAAAACTGAAAAAGTACATCAGTAAAGTACTAGTACTCTTTTGCCGATTTTGATTAAAAGCTTGTTTTTCCGGTCCCGGGGGGGTGTTTAACTTAAATATAAAATTTCAGCCTCTTAGCTCAATTCCTTCATGCTTAAAATTGAACACACACCCACACACACACAGACAGACCATGTCGCGAAAACCACTTTTTTGGATTCAGGGGACCTCAAAACGTAAAGATCCATCAAAACGTAAAGATCCATCAAAATCTCGACATCGAATTTTTGACATGAATCCAATACTTTCTCTCTCTATATATATATTACATATATACATAGGTAAGAGAAAGTAAAAATTAATTATTTAGCTAGAATTGGATTTTAAAATTTCTTATAAATAACCAAAGTATTCTCTAGTGTATGGAACTCAGACCATCTACTACGGGGGGCACTTGCCCCCGTAGTTTATTCCCTGGCTCCTTCACTGGAGGCTTGTCAGCAAAAGCTATCAAGAACTGGGGAAATCCTGGTAGCTGGCATTGAAAAGCCAGCGTGTGGAACGCCGATAAATAAACAAGAGAAAGACAGAAATCAGCGAATTAGTAGTAAAGAATTACAAAAAAAACAAACTTATTTACTCTTTTTAAGATACATTTTAATAAAAGGTTTTTGTATTTATATTGTGATTGAAATTTTTTTTTTAAATTGAATATTCATTTTCCTCCCGCTACGATATGTGCTGCTATCTGGTGGCGATTTTAAAAGATGATATTTGAAACAAATCAACAGAATGACATTGAGCTATGTTACATTTATCACATTTTTTAATGATTTTAAATAATATATGAATTAAAATTTAAAAAAATACATAATGAAATTAAGAATAAATACGTTTAATATTACAAGAAGATATTTGCATAAGATTGGTAATAAACAGTTTTATTTAACTTCGCCAATATTTTATGTCAATGCAGGTAAATATAGATATCTTATATAAATAAAATTAAAAGCTAAACAAAAAGCAAGAGTTAAAAAATATATTTTATAATTCATTAGATATAAACATATTCAAGTATTTATAGATATTGTAATAATATTAAAAATCATAGAACATATATAAATATATATATATAAACTCATTTTTGGCAAAACCATTTAGATTTGATCCATATTTAAAGAAATTAATTTATATTTAATATTATTTAAATCAATCTTATCGCATTATTCTGGAAAATAACCACATACCAGTAAAACAAAGTCTATCTGTGCTCTTGAAGTACACAATTCTGAACATCACAGTTACAAATTAAATTGCCAAATAAGCCAAAAATTGATTCATTTTAATATAAAATAATTAGTATAGAAAGATTAAATCATTTTAGATATCCAATTTTAAATTTCATCCCCAGGGATAGATGTCATTAAAAGAAATATAATTTCAATAGATCTCTCCCCTTCCCTGTCTTTGAATTATAAAATTATAATTATAAAACATGTAAAAATATAAAAAATAATTGTAGATTAATTTAAATTCTTCAGCCCTTCCTTTGGATAAATATATTTTTTATTTATATTATTTAAATAAATTTTATATTTTATAAAACCTGAATTAGAGCAAATTCTGAGAGTGACACGAAGTGAAGAATTATTATTATTTAAATAGGTCATTTTGATAACTTACCTACCCCAACATGAAATTCGGAGTTGAAGGACAAACTTCAATGCATTTACATAGGGATTTATATGATAATGTTTGTTTTTGAGTTATTTAGGCTCTCCAAATACTCAAAGATGCCAAAATTTTGTAATATTATCAATTGTGCTCGTAAAGGATATCAAGAGAAGTACAGATTCTTTACAGAATTAAATTTTAAACATAAAATAAGTTGAATCAACTGTCAGTGTCAGAGGTTATGCTCAATAAACAACAAGAAATTTGACTGAAACGAAGTTCAAATACACTTAAACACTTTATCTCAGGTAAATAACAAATAAAAATATCTATTTAGTTTCATATAATGATTCAAAACATTATTTAGGATAATCAACAAAGGTGAAACATCTCACAAGTGACAAGTGGGCCTCTCCTGGCTTGAATAGTGCTTGAATATGTGTTATAATTAAAATAAATGGATATAATCTAAGTAATAAACATATTTAAATAAAAAAGACAGCGGTATGAACAACAAAGGAAGGGTTTAAAGGTATGTTTACTTTTCTTATTCCAAATATGATTCAACCACCCATTCTACATTTACCTATATATATTTCCATTCATTCATTGCAATTATTCATTATTTTCGAAATAATTTATATTTCTACTGTAAAATTTTAATTACTTAAAAATTGTTTTTTTTTTGTTTTTTTTTTTAGTTACTCAGATAGATTCTCATATATACCTGAAGAAAGGCAAAATAAACTCCTGGGATTAAAAAAACAAATAAAATAAATTAATATTTATATTAATCTTTCTATATTAAATTAATATAGGCCTATAAAAATAATAATTATATGTTTTAACACATTATTTCATAGATCTTTATAAGGTAAATGTACATATAATAAATAAATACAAACATTATATCAGGTATTTCCTGTTGTAATTTTATAAAAACCCATCCTTCCTTGTCTTTATTTATTTTTTAATAGCTATTAGCAGACAGATTTTCCAAAAGATATTAAATAAGGACAAAAATAGATAAATTAGAAATTTTTACCATAACCTAACAAAATTGTTCTACCGTTAAATCACATGAAATTAAACTTGTTTATGGATAAATAAGCACGTATATAAATCTAATGATCCTATTTTATATTAATATTTGATCAAATAGCTGAAAAAATTAAAATTTATAAGCTAATTAGCCTGATTTAAAAGCGCTTCAATGTAAATCCTATGGGCGGAATAGCAAAGTTTGTCCTTCAACTCCGAATTTCATGTTGGGGTAGGTAAGTTATCAAAATGACCTATTAGGAATGCAAACATTATATTTTTTATTTACATATTTTGAATTTAATAATTTTATAAAATATCTCAAATCATTTAAAGCATAAACTTCTTAATCTTTTTTTTTTTAGATCCCCATATAGGTCATCTCTATACCGTTTTGATTACCGATGCTATTCGTCGTTCGAAAAATTTACTTGGAACTTCTTGTCGACTTCTAACTGGAACAGATGAACATGGAATTAAAATACAAAAAGCAGCCCAAAACTTTAAACAAGAACCAGCGATTTATTGTGCAAGTGTGTCTCAACGTTATAAAGAATTATTCGACCTCTGTGATATAAATTATGATATTTTCATTAGAACTACTCAAGAGAAGCATAAAGAAACCGTTCACCATTTTTGGGTAAATGATAAAAATATTTTTATAGAAAATTTTAATTTATTTACTTCTCTTTAAACATTAAATGGACCCTGTTATGCAATGGTGTGTCAAAGACCAAACATCGAGTTTTGAGAAAATCAACAATAAAGTTTTTTGTTTACATTGGATTATATATAATTTTTCTTGTCAATTGTGCAAGTAACATTAAATATAAATTTTTTAGGACATATTTCATAAAAAATACTATTAATTAAAGCATTTGAAAGAATATTCTGTGCTTAACTCAATTTTGAATTTTTTGGTCTTTGACACACCATTGCATAACAGGGTCCAAATATATATATATCTTCTTCTGTCCTCGCCATTATTAATCCCGCGGTGCGGGGATATTAAATATATATAAATTTTTGTAAATTATCCCATTCAAGAGTTTTTATGTTAATTTATTAAACTATTTAAAACAAAATCAATATGGTCAGTGTTATTTTTAAATTTGTATGAAAATTCCTCTATATCTCTAACATTATCTGTCTTCCCTTTTTAATTAATTAAATTAATTTTTATTTTAGAATATACTCAAGAGCAAGGGTTTTATATATGAAGGCAAATATTCTGGATGGTATTCAGAAGCGGATGAATGTTTCTATAATGATGACCAAATTGCAAAAAATGAAAAGGGTGAATATGTATCCCTGGAAAGCGGTCGACCAGTCGAGTGGACACAAGAGGATAATTTTCTTTTTCGTTTAAGCAAATGTAGAGATGATCTTCTTTATTGGCTTAAAGATGGTAATTTATTTTTTTTATTTCATTTCTAATACAGACGCATATAAACTAAAATTCTAGCTGAATTTATTTATTTATTTTAAAAAGGAAATTGATTTCAAAACAAAAGATAAATAAATAAGTTGATTTGACTGTGCTTATTTGGTGCCATCCAGACCAAAGCAGCGTGGCTCACAGGGAAATTTAAAGCCCAATTTTTTGGCCAAAGGTCTGAATTCATTATTAAGGACTGAGGGTCGTGGCAACGGAGAAGAGCAACAGTCACCACAATAGTTGCAGTTAAGCAAGCGTGGCGAAAGCTCGGGGTTGGTGAGCCGGGAACGTCCCCCAGTAGCTATCGATATTTTGTAATTTAATATATATATAATAAAGTCATACCCCTAAATGGTCTCAGTAGCCGAAAAGGGGTTAAAAAAAAACTTTTTAAATCTTTTGGCTTAGTAGAAGATCATGGAGTGAAGTTCAAAGAAGAAAAAAAACTATATTATATATATATATATGTTTTTTCAACTTGGAAATTCGAAATGAAGATTAGTATTTTCAAAGAAGACCTTCTAAAGATTACATGAAAATTATTTTTCATTCTCTTCTATGATGTAACAGCAGATAATCATCCGCAAAAGTGGAGAATTATTTAGATTTAAACTGGGGTTACCGTGGGCACTAGATAAATATGTATATTTATTTTATATTGCTGAAGTTTATTATATTCTAATTCAACAAAACATTTTCTCTAGGTTATATGTTTCAAGGGTTTACTTAAATTTTAAAATCAAATTAACATTTTAACGTTTTATTGAAATCAAAATTAAATTTTTCACTTTATGTACATTTCGGCATTGCTGCCATCCTCAGAAGTGATTGACATTTTATTACATATAGAGAATGCGTTCTTACAAAGTCTTAATAAGAACGCATTCTCTATATGTAATAAAATGTCAATCACTTCTGAGGATGGCGAATGCCGAAATGTACATAAAGTGTAAAATTTAATTTTGATTTCAATAAAATGTTAAAATGTTAATTTGATTTTAAAATTTAAGTAAACCCTAGAAACATATCTTCGCCTGAAACACGTAGTAGCGTATCTCAATTTCTATCATTTTTCAGGAGAGCTGTTTATTGTTCGTGTTGTTATATTATATGTATAGATCCTCAAAACCAAAAAACCTAAATAATACGAAAAAACATGGAAATACAGATTCGTCACTTTGTGATAATGTAAAGAACGCCAGGACACGGCCATACCCGTTATATCTCAATTTTTAATTTTTTTGAGATACTTCACTACTTGATGCAAGCGACGATATAACGGAGAGAAAATGTTTAATATACAATAAATATACAAATGGAGAGTTCCTAGTCCTACCGTATATGGCCAGCCTAAACAATCATCTCTCACTTATTAATCTTTAGACTAAAACTATTATTCATAAGATTTATTTCAAATATATATTTATCATAAAGTAATGTTTTTTTCTAAAATTCTCTTTTCTCACAAATTTTGACAGAAAGAGTCATCCAGCCAGCAAAATTCCACCAAGAAATAGTGAAATGGTTGCAATCAGAAGATTCGACTAGGGATCTTTCAGTGTCGAGACCAGCGAAAAGAGTCAGCTGGGCCATTCCTGTCCCAGAAAATTCCGAACAAAATATTTATGTATGGTTGGATGCTCTCACTGGATATTTGACTGGAGCAGGATATCCTCATCCGGGCTGGACAGACCACTGGCCCCCAGATATTCAAATTATTGGGAAAGATATACTCAAGTAATTAATCTTGAAATTATTAAACTATCGGCACTAAATTTTGAGAAAAAGAAACAAAGCTTATTTTGGGGCAATTATACGTATTAATTCAAACAAAAGCGACGTTTCGATCCTATGTTTGGCGATTTTACTTTTTGAGTTGTAACTTGTCTTTATGCAACATGAGAAACAATCTTTTTAAATTTAATTAAATTATCACCTAATTATAGATAAATAAACACAATGTTAAGTTTCAAAAGGATTTTATTTGTAGCTTTCGACGTGAATCCGTCATCTTCAGAGCTATGACACAAACAAACAACAGAAATAAAATCCTTTCGAAACTTAACCTTGTGTTTTCTTTTATTTATGTATAATTAGATGGTAATTTAATTTAATTTAAGAATGTTTCAACTAGTGCCAACTGTGAATTCTTTGGATAATATTAATCTTTTTAACTTTTTTGTTTAAACAAAAACCCTTAAGATGATCCCAACATAAGATCGAAACATCGCTTATTTTGGAATAAATTTAATTGGCCCGAAAAAGCTCCGTTTTCTTTATAAAAAGCTTAACCACTTTTATCTCCGAACGGAAGCTATAATCAATATTCATTTTTTTGGTGTATCACTACAAATCATATCAGTTTCAGTTTTTATTTTATTAAAAAACAATTTTTCAATCTTTTTTTAGGTTCCATGCTATTTATTGGCCTGCCTTTTTAATGGCCGCTGGTCTAGAGCCACCACGGCAACTTTTGGTTCATTCCCACTGGCTCGTTGATGGCCAGAAAATGTCAAAGACAAAAGGAAATGTGGTTGATCCTATGGATCGGATTAAGGACTACTCAGTGAATGGGTTAAGATATTTCCTCCTACGAGAAGGTGTTGCTCAAAACGATAGCAGTAAGTTTCCATCTTAATATTGTTACTAATTCACTAATTGATAAACTTTTGCTAAATTTAAATCGTTTTATTTGGTTATTTTAATATATACTACAAACCTACCCTTTCTAAAAATATATTTTTTAGAATAAGAAAATCAGTGTCAGATACAAGGAGGGGAGGGTAATGTGGGAATGATGATTTATTATATTTTAATTCCGGATGCAAATTAGTATTAAAAAAGAACCTTATATATATAATATAATTTCTTATTTATAAAAAAGAACCTTTGTATGATTAAAAAATTCATATTTTTTTTTTATATCCAAAAAAATGAGGGGTCATTTTAACATATTTTTTTAAGATTTTAGAATTTTTAAAATAACTTTTCAAAATTAATTTCAATTTTTTTTTCCTTATAGATTACAGTGATGAAAAAGCTAGAAGAATAATAAATTCCGAACTTGCCGATACGTTTGGAAATTTATTGAATCGTTGTTATTGGGAAAAGAATAAATCCCAGTATGGTATGGCCTGCCTGTACTGCTGAAGAAGTGGCCCTTTTGGCTGAGAAACCTTTTGCCAATCAACTTCTAGAAAATTTAGCTCAATTACCCAGTAAGTAAATTAATTGGAGACACGAAATGAAGCCATGCCCAAAGCAATAACTAAATTCTCAGATCAGCATAAACTTTATAGACTTTTTCTTTGGGCGTTCGTTTCACAGGGGGACAACTTCTATAGGGAGATTATTTATAAGTTTTTAGTTAGGAGATCCCTGGCTCTAGGCTGTTTGAAATAGGTCAAAATAGACTCCGTAAATTTCGCTCCATTCGCCAATATGCGTTTAATCTGGATATAAATGAAGTAACTTTTTATAAACTAATTAATTACTTTAATTATAAATTTTTTAAAATTTATAAATGACCTTTTGTTTAAAAAAAAATTTAATAGTACTACGTGCCAATTAAGTAACTTAAAAAACTTTTGAAATATCATAAAGCAGAAATAACATGTATATTTAATGTAGAAAGTGGCTGTGTAGAATTGAAGAAAGGTTGAAGAGGAAAGCAGCCAGGGAGGAGACTCTAATAAATTAAACTCTTTTTTTGCAAAACCTCCCCAAGTCGGGGTGTTAGCTCTTAGTTCCCGGGGTCTCAACCTGCCTACTCCCCAGGCCGAGAGTAACTCTCGGCCTGGGGAGTAGGCAGGTTGAGACCCCGGGAACCAAGAGCTAACACCCCCGACTTGGGGAGTAGGCAGATTGAGGCCCCAAAGTCAACCCAAACCAAACACAAACCCGATTACACAGAACCAACCACTGTCCATTCCTCAGAGACAAACCCAGACCTCTGAGGCATCCACCAAACACACCACCAACACACCGACTTGGGGAGTAGGCAGATTGAGGCCCCGTAGTCAACCTAAACCGAACACAATTACACACACCCAACCTTCCTCCAGTTCTCAGAGACCAATCCACGCCTCTGAGTCATCCACCAAATTGACCTGGGGACCAGGAAGACTGCGACCCCGTAAACAACCCCCCTCCACCATTACCTCCTAACTTCCTTCTCTCTTGAAAATGGCTCCAAAAGGAGAGCCGAAACGTCGAGTAAATCTCAGCACCCCACGCGACTTAACCCGAGAAAACTTGTCTTCGCATATATATATATATATATATGATGAGAGTCTTTGTGAAGAGAATTTCGAAATGTCCCGAAATGTTTTGCAAAAAAGGAGTTTAATTTATTAGAGTCTCCTGCCTGGCTGCATTCCTCTTCAACCTTTCTTCAGAATGTACATGTACGAATCAGACTTGTCATCAAGACATTTGAAATGCAAAAAGCTCGAGTCCAAATCTCTCTGGCACAAGTTTTTTTTCCTCCATGCGGGCTGTTAGTTGGGGGATCTGCCGCTAGGTGGCCTTGAACTTATAAACAATTTTTAACCTCTAGCTGTCCAATCTTGATTGGTACCTTGATCTGTGGTTCGTTTACTCCGGGCAGGGTAATTAGTACAATATTTTATTTTTTGAAATATCATTTTATATATTTCAGATAGAGTGCAAGAACAATTCGAGAAATTCGAATGGCATCACGGTACTGATACGATCATATCCTGCCTTCGTCAGGCCAACATCCTTTTCGAATCTGAAAAACCTTGGACTCTCTCCCCGGATCATGTGTATGTAAGAAGTCTTCTGCACGTCATTTTATCTACGTTGGAATATACAGGCCTGGCCCTTCAGCCCATAGTACCTAAATTAAGTAACCGACTTCTAGAAAGACTAAATGTAAGCAGCACTAGATGGACAGATTTAAAAGATGTGAATTTGGGCAACCCTCAAGCCAAATCACTTTCCATGAAAGATACTCAACCGCTTTTTATGCGTTTGCTTAGAGAGAAACTAATTAAAAAAACTGTCAAGGCAAGGTGATTCTAACTTTAGGTAAGAAAAAACAAACAAGTCTTTTTAGAATTGTAATCCTACTAATTTTGATTTTTTAAATATTTTTACAGTTATGGGTGAATTAATTATAACAGTAAAATGATATTATGATGTTTGACAATTTATTTATAAACACGTGCAGAGTATATCAAAAGGACTTTATATTTAAAGTTCATTCATCTTGATTCGTCAAAAATCCCCTTTTTCCTATATTTTATTCCCATTTTGCTCCGGGTAGGGAATAGTTTATTGGAGATAAACAAGGTAAGCTCTTTGAGAAGAGCTAGAGCTAGTCTTAAAATTTCTTTAATTAAATGCCGAAAAAGGAATTTAAAAAATTAACTTTTAACAGCGTCTGACAATATTTTAAAATGAAGTATATTACTTATTGCTGTCTATTTCTCTCTTAATATAATTAATTTGTGGTAAGACACTACATTTTGAGACTTATAATCTGTCTTCGCATAGAAATGTGCGTGGTCTCCTGAGTCCAAAAAAAGGGGTCCCGCAAATTGGTCTGTTTGTGGATATTTTTGACCATGAAGGAAATGAGCTACGAGGTTTGAAATTTTATATTTAAGTTAGGTACCCCTCGAACTCGTGTAAATAAGCTTTTAAACAAAATCAGCCAAAAAATACTAGTACTTTACTGATGTACTTTTTCAGTTTTTTTCGATTTTCTCAAAATTCTCCCCAACGATTTTTTTTTAATTCATAAATTTTTTAGATGCTCTTTAAAATGTAACCTTCCATAGAGCCAATGTAAAATAAAATCCCTATGGGGATTTGCATGTTAATTTCGATTCAAAAGGGGGGGTCCCCTTTGGAACTTTTTATACATTAAAAAAAATTTCTTCCAATTCTTATGAAATCAAGGGCGGATAAAGGGGGGGGGGGGGGGGTAAAGGGGGTAATTACCCCCCTGAGATTTAAAAAAATACTTTTTACCCCCCCCCCCCCCGAGAAACACCTCCGGATCCGCCACTGTATGAAATTTTATATATATTTAGGATTCTATCTCTATTGTGTATAAATATCCAAATATGTTATATCGGTGGCCGATATACGCGTAAAATAATAGAAAAAGAATTAGACGTAATTATAAATATAACATTTATTTTAATTCTTTAATTAATGATAAATAACAATCGCTGACAATCGACTAATTAATGAATAGGATCGGCCAGCTGGATCCAACACCTCCTTCACGTAGATATTTCCCTCGTGTAGGATTGCTTTGACGGATCGATCTGCAACCGGTCGACTGGAATTGGAATTCGGCTGGATCTTCGAACCTCGTTCGAACCTGAAACAGTCTCTGAAGAATCTGACGGACAAATTTCCTCAGGAGGAATTCGTTGTGTTAATGGAATGATTTCAAATGTATCACACCACGAATTTAAAACTTCATCCCCGGACTCTTCTATCTCGGCTGTATAATTCGGTCGGAGTTGATTTGCATGCCGAATCCAAATCTCATTTTCTACTTCGACTTCGTAAACAACTTCACCCCGACGGCCTTTTATCTTGCCTTGAGTCCATTTTATCTTACCCCCTCTATAATCGAGAGCGAAAACCAATTCGGTTATTTTGTAGCTTTTCTCTTGGACTCCATGTCTTATATTGTAATTTTCCTCCATTTGCAAGTTTCTTTCCTTGAATTGACCTATTTTTGGTCGGATTAAATCCAAGCTAATCCGAAGCGGTCTTCCAAATATAACTTGGGCCGGAGTCTGAAAATTTCCATTAATTTTATTTAATGCTTTGTTGGGTGTAGTCCGATAGCTTAATAAAAATGTAGTTAAAATCTTCTCAATATTTCCTTCCCCTTTCTGTTTGCGAATAGCCCTTTTAAATGTATCCACGAACCGTTCCGCTTGTCCATTGCATTGAGGATAGGCAACCGGCGTTCGAGTATGTTTAATACCATTTTCTTCGCAAAAATTCACAAACTCTTTCGAGGTAAATTGTGTTCCATTGTCGGAGACAATTTCTTCAGGAACTCCAAATTGTGAAAATAGATTTCTTAATTTCTCAATAGTTTCCCTAGTTGTGGCTTTTCCCATTTTAAAATTTCAGGCCATTTACTTTTGGCATCCACCACGACCAGGAAAGTATGCCCTTCAAATGGTCCTGCAAAATCAATATGGAGTCGAGACCATGGCTTTTCTGGAATAGGCCACGATCGTAGTGGTACTCTGATTGGTTGTTTGGCAACTGATGCACATTTATGACAAGTTCGAATCATTTCCTCGATTTCTTTGTCCATATTCGGCCAAAACGCATACAAGCGAGCC
>JAKCPI010004753.1:0-73149 GCA_023213315.1 Euborellia annulipes
AAAAAAAAAACAAGGTCAAATGATTTGCACTTGAGGGAAAAAAAATTTTCCGCAGGGCAGAAAAAAATTTCAAAAAAAAAAAAAAAAAAAGGTAAAATGGGATATGAATTTTTTATAGGAAATACAATTTCAGTTTCGGCCGAAACTAAGATTGAGGCCGAATGATTCGGTGTCAGCTGAAAATCTTGTTTCGGTTGGACCTGCTTATTTGGTTAATTTTGTCTCGCTACAGGTTGACTTTGCCAGAAGCCAAAACGGCTCCAGTTAAGGACCATGCGGTGTCAAAAAAACAAATAGCCCTTAATTTTGTCATAAAAGCTGTGATTAATATCTCTAGAAGACAGTGGTAAAGGCAATGGAGCCAAACGAAGAATGATCATTCTGACATTTATGACAAAATTGAGGGCTAATTGTTTTTTTGACACCTCACGGTCCTGAAGAAGGAGCCGTTTTGGCTCCGGAAACGTCGACTTATAGCGGACGTGATTAATCCAAATAAATTGCCCTGATCATCCGATTTTATTTATTCATCCTTCTCAAAAACATCTCAATAAAGTTAAGAAGAACGTTTTGTTTTCATGCTCTTCCTCGGGACAGGTCAATATGTACAGATAGTAGTAAAATGATGTTTCCCCAAAAAAAAAAAAACCCCCTTAAATGATACTCATTTTACTACTATCCGTAAATATTGACATTAGCTTGTCCCGAGGAAGAGCATGATTGGCGTTCGAAACGTTGACAGAAAATTGTTTTTTTTTTTTATTCTTTCCTTGGCTGAATCCACTCCAATATTGATTTTAGTTTTGTATATGACTTCATAAGTTATGCCGCAGAAAAAAAAAAACATTTTTTTGTCCCCCTGTTTAATGAAAGAATACTTACAGATATCTTTTGCTGATCAGGTCCATCTGGTGATTTTAATTGATCGATAGCTTCACAGGCAATTGCATCAAATGATTCTAAAATTGGCAGAAACACATGTGGCAATCGTGTTTGGAGATTACGCACTTGAGCAACAAGAGTGGCGGTGTTTCTAGCAACGCCCGAGTTGACAAAAATGACACGTAAAGGTTGGCTATTCAGTTGAATTCTCTCACAGCGTGGTGGACTTTTTTGAAAAGCAAGCACACCTCCTGGAATACAAACAAACAAGAACATAAATAAAACAGTTTCCTTTTGTTGAGATGCTATCACTTGCAAGTAGCCAATGATTAAGGGGGTTCAGGAGCGACGTCTAAACAAATCTAAAACGTACTTAAAAAAAAACTTGACTATTATAGAGGAATTTTTCAATGCGGGTTTTTTTTAAATTAATTAAATTCATATCAGATTATTGGGACATCGAGCTATAATTTTTTTAATGACTTATTAAAAAATTATCGTAATTAATTTTTTTTTTGTTATCAAGCAAATACAACAAAACAATCTGTCCCAATAATCTTTAATTTTTTTTAATTTAAAAATGAATTTATTGTTATTATTAATCACATATAAATTAAGAAACTTTTTAAAATAAGCTTAGATGATTTATTTAAAAATCAAATGTCAAATTAGTTCAGCATTTTTGCAATAGATGGCAGGCTAGTCTAACAGCTGATCCCCTTTTGGCCTATAATTATATATTTTTGTGCTTTTATAAAAGATACATAATATATAATAACATTTATAAAGTATTTATTGTTTAAAGATCAATGAAAATCAACCAAATGCATTAAATATTATTAGCAATCATTCTGACATCTCTTGGCAAATTTTTGAATTACTTGATTTTTTTGGGCATCCTTTTAATGACACACAACGCCATCTTAGCGGGAAAAACATGCGTAACCACTTTGCTCCCGTAGCCCCTTAAGATGGAAGGGGGGGGCTCTAGAAAAATATAAACCCAAGATAAATATATATTTACCAAACGTGCAAATAGCATTATCAATTCCCGACGGTTGTTTATGCGCCAATTTCTCAGATAAAAGAGAAAAATCCCGTATAAGATTCAAATCATGGTCGCTAAGAGGCTGATAATCTTTAGCTGAAAAATATTCAAATTCATTTATTGATACAAAACTTGTCTAAATTCGATTGTTATTTATTTATTTATTTTTTTTTTCAACTAACAGAGAATATACTTCTTATATTGTAGCAGAGAAGCAGCAAGAACAACACCAAACGAGGCCGAACTGCCCATTCCAGCCCCGAGGGACAACTCAGTGCTGATCTCCAAATGAAACGGAACAAGTTGATCTTTCTGGTCCTGCAGGATATGCCAGAGTAGGAGGGCGAATGCTCGACCGGAAATTCTAAAGAAATTACGTTAGGAATGTGATATTTTTTCGATTAAATTAAATTGGTTCATTAATCGAAGAGATATGGTTGTTGATATTTACCTTTGAAAGTCATTTTCAAAAGTGATAGAAGAAAGTAGAGTGTCATCGATGTGTTGCAAATTGCTCTCCCAATTTTGATCAGAAGATTCGGGACGGATATCAAAAAGTAGTTTTAATCTAAAAAAAAAGAAAAATTTTTGATTTTTTTTAAATTATAAAAACATTCACACTTTTTTCTCACTCACACTCACACACACATTCACACAGTCTTTTCGGCAACTTAGGCCATTTAAGACTTTGACGATAACCGTTGTATTATATATATCTACTGTTGGGGATTCAGGCGTTTTCTATTTAAGCCATCTGGTATCCAAATGGCTTAAATAAAATCATCGGACTGCCTGGGTCCGAGCCCGCGACGTTTGGTATAGGAGGTAGACACGCTACCTACTACGCCAAACTCGGGGGCAAAAGAAAAATTAAATTATTAATTAATGAAATATACCATTTTTAAAAGAATGAAGATGCCAGGGACATATATAATTAATAAATAATCTCTCTCAATCAGATTCAGAACTGACCTGGATAGTGGAGGTTTAACCCCCCCCCTCTGGTTGTGACTCTGTCACCGAAGGATCTTCCACATATTAACCGTTTAAAACAAATCCTGGTTGCCTCAGCCACTAGGAGTATAATGAAGTAATTATAATAATAATAATATATTTATTTCCACCAGACAAATACTGTACATATTCGCATGGAAAGCGTCAGATACAAATTTACTTAAATTCATCATTAAAATATTCTTTCAAAGAATAGTAAGACTTTCCGATTAGAAAGCGGCGGAGTGATGACGCGAATGTCCGTGTTCTAAATAAGTTTTTTAAATCACATGGCAGATGATTATGAATAATAATACTGAGATATCTAGGGTTTTTTTCACTCGTGGACAGCCTATGCAGTGGTATTGCAAATTCCGGATATCATGTCTATGCGCAGCTTTCAGCCGAGGAAACTCAAGAGGATCTCCCTTCAAGATAAGTCAAGACCTAATAAAAACACAAGGCAAAGTTAATGTTTTGAGCCCCCTAAAAATTTCCCTGCATGGAGCAGCACGGCCTCAACCGATAAGTGGGTTCCAGATTTACTTCCTCAGGAGGAGTTATTACCGACTGAGAAGTCGGTAATAACTCCTCCTGAGGGAGTAAATCTGGAACCCACGAGTTGGATAATTTTTTGTCTCAACTCAGGATTAAAAGCTTAATTACTTCAGAAATAATAGGAAATGATTTTAGACATTAACGTCATTTAGAGGAGGAATTTACAACTCTTTTAAGAGAATTTAAAAGCGGAGAGATGTCAAAAAGTTTCAGATGAAATTAAAATACTGAATCAATAATTTGAGAAGGTTGTCAATCACATTGTTCACCAGGCTGTTTCCCACCTCATCTTATTTATATTATATTGTTTTGTTTTTGTTTTAATATTTATAATCCACTAGCTAACAGATAGAACAAGGCAGCTTCTTTGATAATTTTTATCAGAATCGTAACTACCAGTAAGAGACGGAGGTGAAAGTCCTGTCCGTCCTGAATGGCATTTATATCGGGACAAGGGCGGATACAAGGGGGAGGGTAAAGGGGGTAATTACCCCCTCGAGATTTGAAAAAATACCTTTTTTTGAAAAAAAAATTATTTTTAATGAAAAAATTTTAAAAATTAATACTTAAAAATTTGATTTGTATTTATATTCTGGCAAACAAGTACAGAATGCGCCTTTAAATTACCGAAATTGAAGAAAAATAGTGTGCTGTGCAACCAGTTACTCCAGATTACCCCCCGAGAAACACCTCTGGATCCGCCCTTGTATCGGGGTGACAATTTTTGCTTACACCATTAAAACAAGCCAAAAAAAAAAAGAAAAAAAGGGAATGCAAACTTATTATCTCTAGCTATGTCATTAATCAAAAATAAAATTTTTATTTAAAAAAAAGAAACAAACCGATCAAAATGAAATGTAATTTGAAGTTGAACTTCAACAAAATGCAGAGAGATTTGCTTTTCTTCATTTGGTCGTATCTCCAATCGACCAGACGTTCTTAGATCTAAACTGGCTGCCACTGCGGTTTTATTATAGACGACGCTATGCTCTCCGAAGAGGATCACTTTGCCAGGTGCACTGACACGAATCGTTCTCTTTGATGCCATACTCGCAACTAAAGGTGTCGGTGGTGAAGAACAATGTGAACTAAAAAAAAAAAAACAAAAACAAAATCAAGATTAGAAAAATATCTCTTCTCAAAGAATAACCAAGTCCCAAAATACGGTAGTTATTTTAAATAAAAACAAAAAGATGGAAAATTCCTGATTATTGGTTGATGTCTGGTCAAGAATTTAAGATGGTATAATTAAAAAGTAACATAGCTAGCAAAGGGAGGTGTCCGTCTATCTCGAAAATCTCTTAGAAAAAAAAAGAAAGGCGATTGAATATTTATGAAAAAAAAAAATTCAATAATTTGCATACAATATCCTTTTAAATAGATTTTCTATAGAAATAATTCTATTTTTATATTTAGCCTATTATATAAGAATTATTTATTTAACTCACATATATGAAAAATTTATTTTATCAAATGACCGACCGCATATCTCATTTTAAATATGCAAATCTATTTTCGATAAAAAAAATATTCGGCTTTTTTTCTCTTGAAATTGCAATGATGATTTAACCATTTATGCCCTTTCTCTCTTTCTCTGATTTGGGGATATTTTTTCTGATCAATAAATTGTTTATCTTACCTTGTTTTTAGAGCTCAAATCTTGCGTCGGTTGCCAATTCAGTCATTCAGTCCAGTGAAGTAATAATAACTTGGTGGAGACGAGCTCCTCACCTGCTGACCATGGATTTAAAAAAATCTATCATCTTTTAAATTCCCATCTTCTCTTACTTCATAAATCACTAAGTTTTGTTCACGCAGTTTTGAAAATCAAATTAAAGAAATAATTTTATAAACATTTACGTATATTAAAATATAAACCGAGTGTCTGGCTGATGGGTTGCTAGCAACTTATATATATGTATGTTTTGATAGAAACCTATGATTATATTTAAAAAAATAAGATTAGTTTAAAAAAAAAATAAGATAAGGAAATAATATAGTATATACAGATAATAACAGAACCAGAAGTTTATAGTTTTTGTATTTTTTCTTTTTTTTATATATATTTTTATTTTTCCTAACCATGTTTATCTATTAATTTTAGAGAAATATGAGTTGGGAGACTTAATTTAAGTTTTGAATCTTACTGACGTCCATAATAATATATATTATAAGTGCACAAAGTTTGAATTATAAAAGAAATTTCCTAGGCGCAAACAATTGATTCTACCTGGCAACAGAAGGGAGAAATTATTTGCCTCTAACAATTTCCGAAAATAATTATAACCTCTGAAATTTGTGATATGATATGAGTTTCGCAATGTTTAATTGTTAAAAGTGGACATGAGTAATACCAACTTTTGAAAAAGAACGTTTAGAGTGTATATACAATGGAAAAAGAAATCTCACAATTATTATTCTATAAAAATTTTTACTTTTAATTATTTTCAGCCTGAGGAATTTTTTATATTAATTTTTTAAGATTAAATAAAAAAAGCAGAAAAGTCAGAAAAAAATAAAAATGTTTTTATTATTGGGAATGTTTTGTAAAAGCAAAATATATTTACAAATAAATAAAAGAAAGCTTTAACATTATTATGATATTCAAATAGGTAGAAAAAAATGAGCAAAGCAGCTAGTTATATTTAAATTTATTATCAAACCAGGGCCGACTTTTCGGTCGCATATGGGACCATCTTCAGGGCCATGTTAATGTCTGAAAATATATATAATCCCACATATGCGACCGAAACGTCGGCCCTGGTTTGATAATAAATTGAAATATAACTAGCTGCTTTGTTAATTTTTTCCAACTATTTCAGCTATACCTCATTATTATGATGTTTTAAGTTTAACATTTGTTGGCGGAGAATGAACGTTTATTGATGACGTAATTAAAGTGTCCTTTAAAGAGTATTGTTTATAATTAAAATAAACAAAGAAAATAACAAAATGACAGCAAGAATAGAGAGCAATTAGAAGGGGATAGAGATCAGGGAGGTTTGCAGGTGGCGAGGCGAAAAGGAGCAGAGCTGAGAGGATTAAGGAGCCGACAACGGAAAGTGAGATCAAGAGACTGAGACGGAAAGAGACGCGCTCTGCCTGGCATTGTTTCAAGGCAAGGAATATCGATGTGATGTGGAACACGATGAGAGCGAAATAGGCAATTAGGAGACCATCGCGGAGAAGAAGTGGCAACATCGAGAAGGAGCTGATGTAAAGGAAAAGAGTGTTGATGTGAGGATCCTTGCCTAGAATTAGAGCCACGGGCAATGCCGCGAGAAGGATTGTTTTCTCATGAACGTGAAAGCTGAACAGGAAAAAGGCAAGAGCGCAATTGATCAGGGCGTAGTTGAGTCGACAAGGAGTTGGTCGGAGAAGGAGATCCAAACACGACGGGAAAGCGGCCAAAGCCGTTGAGAATAAACAGATTTTTAGCATTAGTGTTTGTGTCACTGATTTCAATTTATAAATAACACTCAAAGCACACCAAAAATTTGCCACTTTATCTTCAAATAGTCCACGAGCGACAGGAAACACTCGAGAGATGACGTCAGGTAAGGTTTCAGGTTGGATAATAAATGGCATCCAAATGACTCCAAAGGTAGCAGTCACGGCGAAGGCCAAGGAGAAGAAATGCTTCAAACGAGATGTCCAAGTCGGTTTTAGCCAGCAGCGTCCTAATAGATAGCAGAAGAACGGCAATGCGTGGTATAACTCCATTTGCTTGTAGTTGAGAGCACAAGAAAAGAATATCGAGGCCAGAAAATCCCGTCCAGATTGAATAGCTGCTAAAGCTGCCAGGGCAAGGCCGAGGCTTACCCCGTTGTATTGGAAATGACCATGATCGATGAGAATCAGACCAGGGTAGACTAGGAATAAAAATAATTCTATTTTTTTTGTTAATTTTGGCAGCGTTGGTTTACGATTCTGTGTGAAATACCAAAACGCGGCAGGGAAAAGTATTAATAAATCCGAGAGGACGACGGATGCTCGCATAAACAGTTTATGATGATAAGATTGATATCCTCGGGAGGCGTGCAGTCGAACGGAGGCAGGTTCAAAATATCGGGAAATTAAACCGCACAGGAACATATGATAAGCAGTCAGAGGGGGATAATCCAAACCCCAATATTGAAGGTCATTATCAGTTGAGTTGCGATACCATTGTGATACCGGCAAATGGATCGTTATTTCAGCCCAATGTCTTTGAGCCTCATAATCGCCAAACATAGGCGGTTTATCCAAGCCTGAATAAGGATGCAAGCCGACCGTCCAGCGGAGTAAAATAGGTACCAGAAGAGAGAGAAGCATCGTGAAACTCTAAGATCAAATCACCTTACATTAACATTTGTCAAATTTTATTATATAAAACATGAGAAATATTTTGAAAAACACAACTGACACTTTTAAAAAATGACTATTATTAAACGATAAAGAGAAAAAAATTTATAATAATTATAAATGGGGAAATAAATTCAATTCATACATTTTTTTTCTGAGAGAGTAGAATAAAAAAGAGAAAAACATTGAAAAATCTAAAGTTGAGTTTTTCAAAATTTATTTTGATTTTAAAATCATTATTACCTGTTTTCTATCTCTGTTTAAATTTCAATAAAAATCTATATGACATTTTGATGATGTGACATTCAATAATTTCCAGCATAACCGATCAATTGAACTAGTCAAGTTAAGGTTAGTATATAAATTTACTTACCGTTTTAAGAAGGAGAAAAATGACATAAAAATGAAGAAAACTTTAAATTAAATAAAACTAGAAAAAGAAAACATTCTAAATGATTCAAGTTCAACATTTGAAATGGAGAAAATATAAAGTGAAAGTGTTGAATTGATTAGAGAGTAACTAGAGGAGTGAAGATAAGAACGAAATAAATTTTTATAAATAAAAAAGTCTCGACATCGATTTTTGACATGATTGCAATACTTTCTCTCCATTTATTACATATATAGGCAAGAGAAAGTAAAAATTAAAATAGACCATTCCAGAACATGCGACCTTTTTTTTGGTGGGCATTTCTACAGGTGGCCATCAGTGCTGCCAACTCTCCAGCTTTAGCTGGAGTTTCCCTGGCCGGAGTTCTCTGGCTTTTTTTGGAAATTAAAATTTAGATTCATAGCAAGGGCGGATCCAGAGGTGTTTCTCGGGGGGGGGGGGGTAATCTGGTGTGACTCGTCGCACAGCACACTATTTTTTCTTAATTTCGGAAATTTAAAGGCGCATTTTGTACTTGTTTGCCAGAATATAAATACAAATCAATATTTTAATTTTTAAAATTTTACATTAAAAATAAATTTTTTTTTTCGAAAAAAAAGTATTTTTTTTTCAAATCTGGGGGGGGGGGGTAATTAGCCCCTTTACCCCCCCCCCCCCCTTATATCCGCCCTTGATTCATAGATTGGCAACTTATTAATATACTTTTTAATGAACATCTAATAAATAGTTGATTTTTCGAGCATCAGCTTTATCTCACACCACTGGCGTAGCGAAGGGGGAGGGGGCAAGGGGGGTCATGATGCCCCGGGCGCTACTCACAAAGGGGCGCCAAATGGTCCGCAAAACAAAAAATTGCTGGATAATTTTTATTTTTATTATAATTGATTTCTGGAAAATATATTTTAAATTTAGTGTAATATAATAATTTTGGATATTTTACATATAATATTATATGGTTTTCGAATGTGGGGGGGGGGGGAGCGCGCTAAAAAGGTATTGTACCCCGGGCGCGAGTTAAGCTCGCTACGCCACTGCTCACACCCTACTCAATGGATTTTAAAATATCCTATTTTGGAGAGTTTATGCCTTTTGTCAGAGGCGTACCGAGGCAGTTGGGGGCCTAGGGCGGCACTAAAGTAGGGGGCCTTATATTGAATTTTTTTTTGGGGGGGTCATCTTTAAATATCCCTCTCCTCCATACACAAAAATATTTTTAAAATAGTCCTACCGTATATACCCCTGAACTCCAAAGGCCCCGGGGCCTCTCAAAGAGAAATTTTCATTAAATTTTTAACTTTGCCCATCAACCGTAGGTTGGGCAGGTAAAGTTAATGTAATCGTAAAAAAAATCGAAATTTTTCTGAAGCTGCCAAAATGCGTTTTGAGGTCCCCTGAATCCATTTAAGTACTTTTTGGAATGATGTCTGCGTTTCTGTATGTCTTTGTGTCTGTGTGTGTGTATGTCTGTGATAATATTTTTCGTCAACGAAAACTCAAAAACTATTCATCCAATTGTTTTGAAATTTTGCACACATAAACTAGGGGTAAAGCTCAAGAACTGAAAAGCTTTTGGTAAACATCGGACCATCAGGGGGCGCTCTAGAGGGGGGGGGCAATATTTTTTTCTTACATAACCTATAATTTTTTTTATATATTCAGAAACTAGACTTTCTCCCGAGTAAAATGATATATAATATTTGTATCCTAATTTGTCATAAATTTGTTAAAAAATAAATTAAATTAGAGAATTGTGTATAGCAACTAGGGTCCGACCGAAACAAGATTTTCAACCGAAACTGAAACCGAATATTCGGCCTCAACCTTAGTTTCGGCCGAAACCGTAACCGAAACCGAATATTCGGTCGGTTCCTATTAGCAACAGAGCAAAATCAAAACAAATAACAAACGCGTTGCGTTATTTCTTTGAATAATGGGGGGGGGGGGCAAAGTTGTGCGCTCGGCTTAGTCCGACCCTTTATTTATTTTTTTTTTTTTATCTAAATTTTTCCGTTTTTACTTGAGCCCTGAGGGCTCTGGGGCCTCTCAAAGAGAAATTTTCATTAAATTTTTTTTTTATAAATATATGGGGGCCTATGCCGACTCGGGGCTTGGGGCGGACCGCCCCCCTCGCCCCCCTCGGTACGCCACTTCTGGTCCCATATGTCCCCCTCCCCAGCCAAATTCTGTAGTTACGCCCATGCGACTAAACTAAATCTGGCAACATTTCAATAGCTTGTATTTATATTGTTTGATTTTTTATTTATTTCATTTTTTCGAAAATGATAAGTAAATATAAAAGGAATTTAATTTAAAAAAACACTGCACGAGATGGATTTGAACTCGCGCAAGTTGGGATAAAGGAGGAGGGAAAAAAATAATTTTTACAGATGATTTAACCGTTTCAGCTATGGATCAATTTATTATTTTATAGGAAAATAGACCATGTAAGAAACATCGAACAAAAGTGGTGTTAAAAAAATTTTAATATTGCACATATGATATATCATTTTTTAATAGATTTTACGCAGATTATTAATTTATAATTAAAATTTCACTAGCATGCTTAGTTTTCAAATAATTCAATGGACAAACGTCAGATTGTTTATGCCTTGATGTAATTAAACCAAAAACTCTATCTAACATATTATACATGTGATTAATTCTTGAATTCCCCCTGATTCCAGAGAACTAAAGCCCTTTTAATTATATGATCTAATTTGGGAGTTATTGGCGATCAAAGTTAAGCTTATTTTCGCCCTTAATGACATCTCAACACTCAATTCTATATATTATCGAAAAAGCTTATTTAGCATTGTCTGATCAAAACCAAATTTTTACCAGAGATTTATAATTAAAAAATGAGTTTTCTTCTAAAGTTTCATTAAGATTGGTAAAGAAATAAATAAAATATTGACTATTTTGTAAATTGAGTTTTAGAATTCGGGATCTCAGATGGAAGCCCAGAGCCGGTTCATAGTTCGCTCTCTTTGCCCAACCGGGATCGCGAATTCTAAAACTCACTTTACAAAATAGTCAATATTTTATTTATTTCTTTATCAATCTCAATGAAACTTTAGAAGAAAACTCATTTTTTAATTATAAATCTCTGGTAAAAATTTGGTTTTGATCAGACAATGCTAAATAAGCTTTTTCGATAATATATAGAATTGAGTGTTGAGATGTCATTAAGGGCGAAAATAAGCTTAACTTTGATCGCCAATAACTCCAAAATTAGATCATATAATTAAAAAGGCTTTATTTCTCTGGATTCAGGGGGAATTCAAGAATTAATGACATGTATCATATGTTAGATAGAGTTTTTGATTTAATTACATCAAGGCATAAACAATCTGACGTTTGCCCATTGAATTATTTGAAAACTAGGCATGCTATAGGAATTTCGATTATAAATTATTAATCCGTATAAAAAGTAATGAAAAATGATATATCATATGTGGAATATTAAAATTTTTTTAATACTTCTTTTATTTTATGTTTCTTTTATGGCTTATTTTTCAACATTAAAATAAACTAAAGTGTGGCGCAAGTGGTTAATTCATCATCAAGCGATCTATATTTTTTTCCATTCTCTCGTAACCAAGCTTCGCGAGTTCAAATCCACCTCCTGCACTTTTTTTTTAAAATCATATTATCAATTCCCTTTTATTTTTAATGCTAACCTATAATTTTATTTATCTGTCATTATAACGAGAGAAAGAATTTGTGGAATATAAATTTTGCTTTAGGGAATTTTGACTCTTTTTTTATTTATGTTGGCATGAAGGCCACAATTTTAATTTTTTTTTTTTCTTATAAAAAAAAAAACAGTCACACTTTTTTCTCATTCACACTCACATACACACAGTCTTTTTGGCAAGTTAGGCCATTTAAGACTTTTACGATATCCGTTATAGAGATTAATATACATACTAGCCGCGCCGCCCGCCTTAACGGACGGGCTTCGCGTCTAGGCAGGGGGCTACGCCCCCTGGACCCCCACCAGCTGGCTCGGGCCCGCCTGCGGCGGACCCTCGCCTTCTTAAATATGAGAAACGGGCTGGCGTCTAGACAGGGGGCTACGCCCCCTGGACCCCCCAGCCGCTGGCTCGGGTCCGCCTGCGGCGGACCCTCGCCTTTTCTTAATTATAAAAAGAAAATTATTATTACTACGTATTCCAATCCAGTGCCTGCTTGAGGATTTGTTTACCTTCATAGAATACACTAGGGCTGGACGGTAATGGATTTTCATTACCGACCTCGATAATGAAAAAAAACCGGTTTTTCTCGAAAGTCGGTAAAAATTTTTTACCGCCCGCGGAACCAAAGTTTGCCGCCGAGGAACATTTTTTTTTTGCGGAACCAAAATTTTTCCCAGGCCGAAAAAATATTTTACCTTTATTTAGAGAGCCAATTTTTTGCCGAAACATTTTTTTCCCCCGCGGAACCAAAATTTTTTCCCGTCCGGAAAAATATTTTATTTTTCCCCGGCCGGAAAAATATTTTACCTTTTTTTTAGAGACGCCAATTTTTTGCCGCCGCGGAACATTTTTTTTCTCGCCGAACCAACATTTTTTACCCCCCGAAAAAATAGGTTTTTACCGACTTTCGAAAAAAAAACCGGTTTTTATCGAATTAGAGGTTCGTTACCGCGTTTTCGGTAAAAAATTTTTACCGGTTTTTACCGGTAAACCGGTTTACCGTCCAGCCCTAGAATACACAACTTCAAAGAATACTTGAATATTTCTCTATACATTTCCTATGGGAGAAATAGTAACTTTAAGAATTAATAACTCAAAAAGTTATAAGAATTTTGGGACCCGAGTATTTTTCCGGGACTCTCTAAAACGTCCTCTATAAGACTGCAAAATTTCGTTTCAAAATTCCAACGGGAAGTTGGTCAAACAGAGCGTGACAGACGGACAGACAGACGGACAGACAGACAGACAGACAGACGGACAGACGGACACTCCGTAATTATTATATATAGATTAGTATCCAAATGGCTTAAATAAAATCATCAGACTGCCTGGGGTCCGAACCCGCGACTTTTGGTATACGAGGTTTACACGCTAACCCCTACACCAAACCCCGAGGGCGAGAACAAATTTGGAGGAGTAAATGAGCAGGGTATTATCACAAATTAATGATATAAGAACAATGGATTTAAATTCCTCCAATAGAAGTTGCCTTAGCCTGTAAGATATGGAATGTAATGCCATATTACAACCTCGTATTTCATCACTCATTGAAGAGACTATCTCAGGCAGGGAGGTCTCAGGTTGATTTGTGCTGCGATCTTGTGGAGACGTTTAGAATTATAAGTATAATTGTTAAAGTCTCCACAAGAGTGCAGCACAAATCAGTTATTTTATTCTATCTATTATAAAGATTTTAATACAAAATATTTTTTTGTATCAGGAGATTAAAAACAGACAGGAGTGTTCCTATTCAAGCTGATTTGTGCTGCGATCTTGCGGAGACGTTTAGAATTATAAGTATAATTGTTAAAGTCTCCACAAGAGTGCAGCACAAATCAGTTATTTTATTCTATCTATTATAAAGATTTTAATACAAAATATTTTTTTTGTATCAGGAGATTAAAAACAGACAGGAGTGTTCCTATTCAAGCTGATTTGTGCTGCGATCTTGCGGAGACGTTTAGAATTATAAGTATAATTGTTAAAGTCTCCACAAGAGTGCAGCACAAATCAGTTATTTTATTCTATTATAAAGATTTTATATACAAAGATAATAATTTAATTACCAGGAGATTAAAAACAGAAAGGAGTATTCCTTTCTTTTGATGACGTCACTTTTCGCGCCAACACACTCCTCTACTATTCTATTCTCCTGTTACAACAGATCTTATTTTTAATAAAAATGTATTAAAATAAAATAAAAAAACGTATGAATGAAGTAATTAATTAATGATTGATTATGTTTATTTTGTTTATTAAAGCTTTTGTGGTTTTAATTATTATTATTAGTGGAATTTTTAATTATAGATCACATTTTTGTTATTAATTATTTGTTGGGTAGCGAGGATGCAGCCAAAGAGGTTTTGGACCAAAGAAAAACAACAATTCCAATTGAGACGTTTCGGCGAAAGTTTTATTTTGCCATCTTCAGTCCTTCAGGCTACATGACAAATTGAAAGAGATTTTCTTTTTTACAAACGTATACATATGAAAATAAATAATAAATTTACATATATTTACTTACAATTTTTCATGTACATATTCATTATGAACATGTGTCATTTGGCCAAGTCGGTTTTTTAAAATTTCTACCATGAGGGCAATGGCTCAGAGAGTTTCGAAGTATTAAATGATTAATTTTTTCAATATTTCTTTATTATAAATAGTTATATAAAAGTGATTAGTCTATTTTTACCCATTTTCGTTTTAATTTAACAGTTCAAATTGTTCTTTATTTAATAATTTACAAAATTAGAAATTTTGGCTGCATCCTCGCTACCCAACATTGCAATATCTACAGCCACTAACTCAACCACTATTAATTATTTATTAAAAATATAAATACTGTATGTAAAACGTTTCGAATGTTTATTCTGCAGCCGTTCTCAAGTACTGTGTTTATTTTATTATAATATTTTTATTTTAAAATAATTTCTTTCAACAATATTGTTGAAAAATAAGCAAAAAAAAAAAGAAAGCATTTGTATGCCAAATGCCGAAGGAGTAGATTCGCATAAAATTTATTTGTCCATCCTCAGTCCGTACTACACAACGTGGACGAATAAATTTTACCCGAAACGTCTCCTTTGTTTGGCATTTGGCCAGAGGCGTACCGAGGCAGTTGGGGGCCTGGGGCGGCACTAGAAGAGGGGGCCTTATATTGAATTTTTTTTTTTTTGGGGGGTACTCATCTTTAAATATCCTTCTCCTCCATACATAAAAATATTTTTAAAATACCGTATATCCCTGAACCCCAAGGGTCCCGGGACCTCCCGAAGAGAAATTTTCATTAAATTTTGATTTTTTTAACTAAATTTTTCGGTTTTTATTTGAGCCCTGAGGGCCCCGGGTCCTCACAAGAGAAATTTTCATTAAATTTTGATTTTTTAACTAAATTTTTCGGTTTTTATTTGAGCCCTGAGGGCCCTGGGGCCTCTCAAAGAGAAATTTTCATTAAATTTTTTTTTTTTATAAATATATGGGGGCCTATGCCGGCACGGGGCCTGGGGCGGACCGCCCTCCCGCCCCCCCTCGGTACGCCACTGCCTTTTGTGCTAAGGGTCTAGGGTTCGCATCCATTCATATACTCTATAAAATAGGATATTTTAAAATCCATTGAGTAGGGTCTGAGATACAGCTGTTTGAAAATGATCATTTTTGCAAAAATCGCGTTTTTTGCATTTTTTAACTAGTAGTGCCTTTTTCAGGCAAATGGTACCAAGTTTTAGCTGGAGGTAGATAACAAACTTCTCCCCCCCCCCCCAGGATGCCACTGCTTCCAATAACACAAAAACTAATGAGAAAAGACTATAAAATCTGATCAACAACTTCTTATTCTATTAGAGAGGCTATAAAAAAAAAGAAATAATTTCGTTTCAGTTTATTAAAAAGATCACAATATCGTATAGCTAAAAAATACATATCTCAGGTAAAAACTATTATATCACACAGGTAGAGATTTTGTTTTATTATTAATTATTAATTAATTATAAAAAAGGAACTTGCAACAAGAACATGAAAAGACATTTGGCAGTTTAAATAACAAAAAAAAAATAAAAGTTTCACTTTAAAAAAAATTCCATGCATTTTTCTCAAATTTAATGAGATCTAATAAATATAGATAAGAGAGAATGCCAAAGAGCCAAATGCCTTTTCGCCTTGAGGATCCTTGCTTTTCAAACGGTTTATTTATTATTATTAATGTATATAATATAAATAGTATTTCCTAAGTTTTATATATATACACTGCGCGTGATAAAAAAAAAACGGAGCATTTTGTTTCTTCTTAAAAATACCTGTTTTAATCTATCATAATGATAGTGTAATTTATTAAACATTTAATATGAAATATCTTATACATTTCTAAGTAAATTTAACACAAATCCATATCATTTTAATAAATTACTATCAGAGTTGGCAAGTTATTTACAGCCGAACAAATTGCCCGGTTATTTACGTGTAAATAACTAGGTCGTTGTAAATAACCAACTGCCTGAAAAAACAGGCTATAAGCTTATATTTCATATTTTTTCACGTTTTAGAGCATTGATGATGTTGTTTTCTTTTTATTTAGTGAATAACATAATTTAAATGTTAAAAAAATAATTAAAAAATGAAATTCAAAAATTAAATATGGTAATCTAACCTACAACTGTCATTTCATTTGTGAGTACATTTATTATTTTCTTTAATTAATTAATATCAGATAATTAAATTCAGTTTGCTTTTATTTTTTAAGACGATTTTCAATTTGAGGGACAAATCAACATATTTTCGATATGTTTTGTTGGATAATAATTTAAAATTTTGTTTTAATAAGAATTTTCAATAAAATAGACAGAGTAAAACTGAAATGGAAATAGTATTTTAAAATTTTAGAAACTTGGCGTTAATAGTATTTATTAAAATGATGTGGATTTGTGTTAATTTCACTTAGAAATGTATATGATATTTCATATTAAATGTTTAATAAATTACAGTATCATTAAGATAAAGGTCTTAAGAAGAAACAACAAAGTGTTAAGTTTTCTTTGACGCGCAGTGTATATATAAAACAAATTTAATTTGACAAATTTAAAAAATATAATTGTGGTTTTTGTAGATAGGGGTAGATATTATTAGTTCAGTGACGTTTTAAGCTGATCGACAATGGACGTTACTTTCTACCTCTGTCTAAGTCAATCGATAATGTAGAACTCAGTAGTTCGATAATTTTTTTGCCGGAACACTTAATTACAACATGTGATTGTAGAAGAAAGAAACATTTCCCTCTTGTCAGCCGGTTGATGGCATGGTGTGGTCGCCTGATGCAAAAGGAAGCACACCGATAGCCTGGAGAACCCAGTAGGGGAGCCTGGGAACGACGTTTGGCACACCAATTAAATAATACGAAGGATTTATTGAATATTAATATCTTATTCAAATAGATCTCGAAACTACTTTATTAGAAATAATAATTGATGAAATAAGGTTTAATGCTCGGCCACCGATTAAGAAACAATAGCTGGATAATTTGCGCGTGGCACTTTTTTGTCCTCTCGGCTGCTGAAGAAATAGTCATTCGGAGCTAAATCCGGAGAATAGGACAGATGAGGGAGCAATTCGTATCCCAATTCATGGCTATTTGCCATGGAGCACACGAAATTCACTTTTTTTTCCCCAATTTCTTCTCAAATCACGAGGTAGTCTGCTATTAATGGATGTCAAACAAAAACTAAAAGACCCAGCTTGCTCAAATTTCGAGAGGAGTCAGCTGATAGTTGCCTGCTGACAGGAGCAGTGTTGCCATTTCAGTTAAGAGGCGGGAAATTCAAAAAGTCACGGACTTATTGACCTGCCCTCGTATTTTTTCAAATCCCGGGAGTTATCCCCCTCTTTGTATCCGGCCTTGCTATGATACACTTGAGCAGTTAAATAGCACAGGTAGAAAGTCAAGTCTAAAGTCAGCCAGGCTTAGAAATTTCCATTTTTTAGATTCTTTTCAAATGGACAATATTAGTAGCTGAATGCAATTTTATGACCACTGAACTATAAAACATGAAGCAAAAGTTCTACCTCTAAAACGGGGTTTTTTTTTTGCTAACCTTTCGAGATAAAGAGCCACTGCTAAACCATAAATCGAGATGTAAAAACAAACGATTATTCTCTAATTTGGTCAAAATATCTTTTGATATTTACAAATATTTTAGAAAATCTAATTGCTCTTATTTTCCAGACATCGTTCCTCTACTAAATCGTTTATTTTACTTCAACCTCGCCACTAATATAAAAAAAGAAATTTATTTTTTAAATATGTCAAATATACGTAGTTATATATAAAAAATACAATTCAAAAAAATTTCATCTAATTTCTAAAAAGTTATTTAAAACTAGAGCAATCGGATATTATAATAATAAAAAGTAATTTTAATTTAAACTTAAAATTAAAAAAAAAAAAGAAATTAAGAAGGAACCAAGATAATGGATGTATTAAAGCACCTTTTTATTTTATTAGAGAGAACAAAAGAGGAGTGGGGGAGGGAGGGGGAGGGGCAAGGAAGACGATATTCTTATTTGTATTATTAATTTATTTTTTAAGTCATGGGAAATTGATTTCTTTTTTTTTTTCTTTTTAACAAAAGTCAATCCTCACAGATAATTGACTAGATTTTTTGTTTTTCTTTTGTCTCACAAAAAAATGAAGTATTTAATTTTATTTTATTTCTCTCCTAAAGTGTAAATGGAGGGGAGGAGGTCTTATTTGAAATTAATAATTGTTTAAAAAAAAAGGCAATTATTTATAAAATAATATAGCCTAGAGCAGTGGTTTCCAAACTTTATCTTATCACGCTTCCCGTAATGATATGACCCCCCCCCCTCATTTTATAAAATAATTCAAACACAAAAATTTTTAATTTTTTTTTTTTTAACTTTATTATAAGGACATTGGCCAAAAATAAACACTTTTGCGTATTATCCGTTTATTTGTAAATATTTCGATTTCACTGATATAGCATCATCTTCAGTACAATCAACAGATGTTTTGCAAATCGTCAATTTCTCCCATCCAATATGACAAAATAGCTGAGCATTCCATGAATGCAAATTTTATAATAATGCAATAATAATGCAAATTTTATAATAATGCAATAATAATGCAAATTTTATAATAATGCAATAATAATGCAATTTTTATAATAATGCAATAATAATGCAAAACATCTGTTGATTGTACTGAAGATGATTTTATATCACTGGAATCGAAATATTTACAAATAAACAGATAGGATAATACCCAAAAGTATTTATTTTTCGCCGATGTCCTTCTATTAAAATTGATCATCCTTACGGCCCTACAAAAAAATCTACAAAAACTTTTATTTCAAAAAATTTATTAATACAAACTAAGGGAAACACAAAAAAAAGAAATATATCGTGTTAGAAATCTAAATGTTTCTTCAAAAACCTGTGAAATCATGGGCATAGCCAGGCTTTGATTGAAATAATAAGTTAGAAGTATTTTTCAACGAATCTAATATTAGGCCTATATAGGTGGAGCTTTTTTTTTATCGAAAACGCGTATGCGGAAAAGTTGTTACGCGTTATAACTAAGATACCTGAATTTTTAAAATTAAAATCGAATGATATCTTGTGCTGGCAAGAAGGGCTTAAACTTCAAGTCTCGGTCCCGCGACAAAAATACCCAAAAATAGCTGAGATATACAGTTTCTCAGTTATTTTTAAGATTTTCTCTAACATGTAAACAAACGTTCGTTTCCATGGTGGCTCTACGGCTGTAAGAGTAAAATCTTATGTATATATATATGTTTCCCCATTTTTATTATTTTTAATAAATTTAAAAAGCTTTTTTTTTTTTTTGTTATTTATAATTTTTTTTCTCAATTTTCGACTTTAAAAATCAAAAACGTCCGCGGGGCCGATAAAATTATTTGTCGAGGCAGGTTTGGTCCGTAGTTTGGACACCTCTGGTCTAGAACAAGCATTGAAAGAACCTTCGTATGTGGAACATTTGAAATTTAAAAAAAATTTGTGAGATATCAGATAATGTCTATATATGAGAGCCTTTTTCTGAAAAAAACCTCACTCAGGACAGAAATGATTCTTTTCAAAAGCACAAATAGAGAGAGAAATAAAAAAAAAAAAGAAATAATCTTAGAATAGATTCTTGTATTAAATACTTGCTATTTTATGAGAGGATGTCAAATTTAAGTTACCCCTTTAGAATTATTGGGACAACAATGCAGAAATAGCATTTGATATTTTTGTCCTAAATTAAATTTGAACAAAAAAAAAAAATAAATAAAAAGAGAATACACTAAAAAAATACTTGTTTTTTTTTTTGTTTTGTTTGTTTATATATATATAAAATACTAATCCGATTGGAAAAATTGTGAGGAAAGGTGGATCGTATAAATATAAATATTATATATATATATTAATATATAAAATATCGTATAAAATAAAATTAAATTCACTCATTAAAAATAATATGAATAATATATATGTATAAAATCGAATTGCTTGATTAAAAAAAAAAAAAAAAAAAAAAAGACAAGACGTTACGAAAAGTCTTCGGGTGAGATCATCTCGAAGTCATCGCCACTCTCACTTGATGTTTCCTCTTTCGATGGCGTTTCACCTTGAGAAGATTCCTAAACAAAAAACAAAAACACGATTAGATCAAATAATAATGGAAAAATAAATAAATACATTTCATGCAAATTAAGCCATGCCTATCTACACCATCTACGGGAAAAATTTTTACTTTTTTTTTTTCAATTCAAAGGAGAAAATAATTTAAAGTTTTCACTATAGTTGCGTGGAAAGGAGTCAGCTAAGGAAAATAAAAAACCAATTTATTCTGTCGACGTTTCGAGCGCCCGTCGCGCTCTTCCTCGGGACAGTATATGTGTCAAATGTTATAGATGGTAATGACAAGATAGTCGGTATTACCATCTACAGTGGCGTAACGTACGCCCCCCGCAGACTCCGCAATGCGGGTGGGCCCCGGACCTTGGGGGGCCCACGGGCCGGGCCGGTCTAAAAAAATGAAAATTTGTCTTTGAAAGGGCCCGGGGCCCTTTGGGCTACGGAAAAATTTAGATTAAAAAAAAAATTAATGAAAATTTGTCTTTGAGAGGGCCCGGGCTCTCAGGGTTCAGGGATATACTGTATTTTAAAAATATTTTTTGTAAAGTCTAATAATGGGGTCCGAAATAAAGGTCGGGGGTCCAGCTAAAAAACGTTACGGTACTGACCATCTATAACATTTGACACTTATACTGTCTCGAGGAAGAGCGCGACGGGCGCTCGAAACGTCGACAGAATAAATTGTGTTTTTTATTTTCCTTGGCTGACTCCTTTCCACGCAACTATAGTTAATACTCACAGCCAGTATAATTAATTATTTAAAGTTTTCTCTATAATATGGGAAATTCATGTTTTGACAGACTTACTGGGTGAGGGGGAAGAATATCATTAGGAATAATTTGACTCTGAGTACTTTCCGTACTATGAGTAACAAAGTAAAACATTTCAAAAAAATAAAAAAACAACAAACGCGAAGACACCGAGGATCACCATAAGGCATGTTCACGCCGAAAAACCAGCCTTCCTAGTCACTTAGTCCGTTCCATAGGCGAACTGATTCCACTTTGAAGGACCCATCGTAAAGGTTTTTGGAGGGAGAGAGAAAGGAATAGATCGGGGATGTAAAAATAATTGTTGTCATAACAATAGAACTTAATTGTTTGTCTTTTTCGACATCTGAGACCATTTAGACCCCATCCCTATTTATTTCAAAGTATCCAATTCAATTGAAATAAATTTCTCGCCTGGGACGGGATGCGAACCCTTGACCTTTGGCACCTGATGTTAATGCTCTGAGCCATAGGTCAAATCTGTAGATTTACTAGCTCAAATTGTTGGGTTTTAAAAATAAACATTGAAGAAAACTAATAGAAAAATGCAAGCAAAAATTAAAAAATAGTTTGGTTTTTTTTTTTTGCTACACAGAAAAAAAAGTTTAATAATTAAAAACAGACTTGATAGGAAAATTTCCTCCTGGTTCTATCCTGTTCGGATGTCGCCAGAGCCAGCTATAAGGTGATTAATAATAATAACACAATTAATGTTTCAAATTTCTAATTGAAAAAAGAGCGAAAAATAAAAATTCTCGCTCACTTGTACTGCCAGGACGGAGGCTGCCATTGTTTGCCCGACACGAGAGGCGAGTGCTCTGGCCAGGCCCAGAGCTGAGAGCTGCTGCTCTTGTACAGGAGGCTCTTCTACTCTTTGTTGTTGCTGTTGTTGTTGTTGTGTCGGCTGGCCAGATTGTGTTGCCGGTTGCTTAAAAAAAAAAATTAACATTTTTTTAAAATATTTGTTCCTTTTCATTTTTTTTATTAATTTGCATGCTTCCTCCTTTTAACGAAAATCTTAACATACAGATTCCCTTAGAAATTAATTTACTGATAACAACCGAAACAAGTGAACGAGAATCGTAATCGAGGCCTTATTTTTGATTGATCAAATGAAAATTGAAGATTAAAATACATGTACAAATAATAGATTCGGTTAAATGTTAAGATATTTTGTAATGATATATACAACACAAGACATTCATTCCCCTGGGATGATCAAAACACGAAATTATTTGCTCAATCATAAACAGAAACTCATTTCGCAAATTTGTTATCGTGAAACGATATTATATTGACTGGCTTACAGACGTTGTTTGAAAAAAATCTATCTGTTTCATAAACCTAGTTAACAAAATTATTTTTTTCAAACTATACTTAGAGGAATTAAATTGCTAATTTTACTTTAAGTTACATATATATATATATATATATTATTAAGTAAATGAACGGTAAATTAATACTTGGACGATATGGTAGTTGATATTTTGAAGTACAAAACAATTTTAAAAATTATCTTGATATTATTTTTATTATCATCTTGTTAAAATTGTTGAATATTTATGGCTTATAATAAAAGCGTGGGGCGCTCATTGATAGCTCAAGGAAATGTCTATTCTTAGAGCCTCGGAATCCCCTCGAAGCGCCCACACTTATTTTAAGTCATAAATATTCAACAATTTTAACAAGAACAATTATTATTTCTCTCTTTTTAGTTCAATTTAAATAAAAGCATTTATTTTCAATAAGTTTTTTATTACATATTTTTTTTTAAATTAAATGACTTTTTAAAAACATTGAAATGGAAAACATATAACCAAGTATTTATTAATTTAAATAAGCGAAAAATGTAGGTACCGCCGGGAGTCGCACTACGGATCCGTCGATTTACGCTCAACATGCCCTACGTAAATCGACGGATCCGTGGTGCGACTCCCGGCGGTACCTACATTTTTCGCTTATTTAAATTAATAAATACTTGGTTATATGTTTTTCATAATTACTTCATGGACCAACACATGATATATATAATTCTTTATTTATTGAAATGGAATTTTTTTTAAGTATTGTTTAAAAAATTTCCATAGCATTATTTAAAAACATTTTCTTTTCGTCATCAGTGAGGGGTCAGTAAAAAAAGATTGACTTCCCCTGGGCTATACTGAAATGGAAATTAGAAGGCTGAATTTCTCGGATTTTCAATAAGAAGTCTCGTATCCATTAGAAACATAAATTACCCTAGGTAAATTCCTAGTTCGTTGATGATATGTTGTTTAAGAGAAGTATATCACTTAATCTTGATTGATTCTTCAAGTATTTTAATTTGATCCATAAAAAATCCTAGTTTGTAAGCATTGTAATTTATTGATTAATTATAAATTAACACTTAATACGTATTTCAATATATTCACTTTAAGTTTAGAATTGAATTTTCCAATTTTGTTGTTAGAAATTTATTAAAACATCTTTGAAGTACATATTTTGATTTAACAAAGTGCAGCTGGTTATGTATTCTTGATTGAAGAGACCGTGGAAAAATAAAATTGTTGGCTAAACCATGAGTTCAATTGTTAATTTAAATTACTCCTCTTTATAGTATTTTATATTTTGGACAATACAGTGGGAGATGTGTTGTAAAATTAGAAAAGTTTTTCATGACAATAGCAATCCAAAATATATAACTCTATAAATAGGAGTAACTTTATTTTTATATAATACCGTAAATGTAAGTCCTTTGGTAAAAGCCTCCTCCTCTTCAGATGAAGTGGAACCATCGCCATTGAAATGTCTTGATCGGAACTTCATTCCAAATTGTTCTTCAAGCTCCTGTTGTTCGGAGTCGCTATCAGAGGCCTCGGGATCTAAAAGACGAGCCTCTTTCTGAGCCTAGAACAGATATCAGCTAATATTTAAACACTTTCTCTTTTAAGAAGCTTTTGTTTTAATTTATGAATTCTGGTGATTTATCGTAATTTAGATCAGAGGTAGTTAATTTTAATGAAGTCTTTCTTATTACCGAATTGCTAAGCTCAAGATCAAGATCAAGGCCGTCGATGCTTCCTTCGAGGGAAACCAACCCTGAAGCAAGGCCAGCGGACATGGAGCCTAAACCAGCAAGTCCTGATGAATCTGTACAAAAAAAAAAAAAAAAAAAAAAAGGAAACAACGATGAAAACAAAATTTTAAAAATAAACTAAAGGGCAAAACTTGCTATTTTCAAATATTCTTATATAATTTTTTCTAAATGTATCGTGTCAACTATTTTAAAATCATCTTTATATATTAATTTACAATAAACATGACGAGGAGCTAAAAGAATATTTGAATTTTAAATATAAATATCATTTTTATTTCCAAAAAGGAAAATTTAAAAATTACCATTGTTTGTTGATTCCCTGCTGTCATCGTCCTTGATCTGGGCGTTGCCTGCCAATTGAAGGACTGTGAGATCTTCGCCCGTCGTTTCCGGGAGATACTCTTCTACCTCTGAGTCAGTATCTAAAACATTTTATTGGAAAAAATAAAAGATTAAAATTAATATTACTACAACTTATGCGTCTGGGATAAGATATAAACATTATGGTGTGGTATGAGAGTTTCTGACACAAAACGGTGATTTTTATGCTCATTCTTTGAATATTAAAGAGAACTTATCTTGATCAGATTCATTGATGTAAATAAGCCCCACGAAGTTATGAATATAAATAAATAATAGAGTGGGGGTATGCATGTGTGCAGAAAGACAGAGATCTTTTTAACAGTATTAAATATGTAACAAAGCATGTTTTAATTATAGCCTAATTGTAATAATTGATTTGCAACAGGCAGAAATATTATTTATTTTATTTATAATCAATTAAAGAGAGAAAATTAATAATTATCAATTATTACATTATAATTAATTTTAATAATTGGCTTAAATAAAAATGCCTGGACCCTAATATATATAAATTCATAAATAACGGTTATCGTAAATGTCTTATATGGCCTGAGCTGCCGAAAAGACAGTGTGAATGTGTGTGTGAGTGTGAGTGTGAATGAGAAAAAAGTGTGAATGTTTTTTTATAAAAAAAAAAAAAAAAAATTTAATAATTAAAACATGCATTGTTTCAAATTTAATATCGTTAAATGAGTCTCTATCTTCATGACATGCACACATGCATACCACCACAACAAATAAATAATTTATAATCAACTGCTTAGTCCCCCGTGGGCTATTAGATCAACAATACAAAGTAATCAAACAAGCATTGGTGTAGCTGGCGGCGTGCCAGAGTTGGTAATAGTCCGAAAGTAGACTAGACATTTTTTTTTTAAAGAAGGAATCGGGGTCAATTTTTATCTCAACATAAATATATAATATATTTTATTGAACCCAATGTATCACACCATTTCTATTTTCCGGGCACCCTCGCCCCCCCCCCCCCCCTTATATACGCCCCTGCCCCTTTAGCTCGTTTCTTGTGACATAAATAATTTTGAAACTTGTGATGACTTTTTTTTTGCTTTGTCGACTTCTTTGGACATAAACGATATTTATTTATTTATTACCCAAGTGGCTCTGATGTATATATATGGATAATTGTGGGCAGGAGCAGCCAATAAATAGACTCTGTGTGCAGGTTCTAATCACCGGAGACATTTCGGTTCTTTTAATTTAAGAGACATCCAACTTCAGGAGAATAAAAAGAGAGAGCAGCTAATTATATTTTATTTTGATTGGACTTTATTCACAGCCACCATACTTTATTTATATTTTATTTTATTATTCCTTCAGTGCTGACGTTTCGGTCCTGACGAAGTCTTGTCCAAAATGAAAGAGGTCCTGACGAAACGTCAGGACTGAGGGAATAATAAAAGAAAATATAATTAGATGGGGTCGCAGGGGGGGCAACCAGACTGCCCCCTGGAAAATAAAAGATACAAAAAAATGTATAAAACAAAGAAAAAAATACAAAAAAATCTTTCACAGTAAACATCACCTTGGGGTTTGAAAGCTTTAAATACTAAGGGATGTATAACATTATTAATATCAAAATTTTGAAGTGACTTGCCCCCTAAAAATCCTTGCCCCCCTGCAAAAAATCTGCGACGCCCATGTAATTAGCTGATCTCTCTTTTTATTCTCCTTCTACTACATCAATTAACAAGCTATATAAAAAACTTATTTTATTTAGATTCTCGCCCCCACGTCTGACTTTTCGGCCCGAGGACCATCTTTCGGGGCCGGCTCGCAATAATCAAATGTGTGGATATTTTTATTAAAAGACAGCGACAACATTCAGCATGTGGTCAGCTCACAGCAAAATAAACCACAAAGAGTATGAAAAAAATAATTAAAAATTATATATGACATTTAGGAAAATGAAAGAACATTCAAAGTCATAAATTAAACTTTATATGCTTTTCATACTTATTTACTAGTAAAAGAAATGAAAAGACAAAGAATCTTACTATATATGTCTTAAAATCTTTTAAACCACGCACTGCGTTTCTAAGATGCAAACGTCAGCTGTGGTAGCAAGAATCTAAATAAAAGAAAATTTGGCTGTTATTTTTCTGACTCTATCACCATTAAGCCTACAGCCACAGTCTTTCAGGCAACATCAGGACATCCCTAGATCTCAATTGATTTACAAGAACAAAATACTAACACTAAAACTGTTTATTTCTTTCCATTTAACTAACTGTATAGGTGTGTAATTTTATTTAATGATGAGAAAAAGTTTCTTGTCCCTTGTCTAAATTAAAAAAAATTTTAATTGTGTGTGTATATATATATATATACTATTTTTATAGTTACAATGACCTATGCTTCCATCGTTTTCAATTTGCTCTGACAACAAAAAACATTCATTCATTCCATTTAGAGGAGATTGACAGCAATGAAATTAAATCTATTTGTAACCAAAGTAAATACGTTCGATCAACGCCTTTTTTAAGTTTTTTTCGGCATCTAAGGCCATTTAGACCCATTGAATAGAAATTATTTTTTCTCGCTTGGAACGGGAAGCGAACACGTGACCCAAGTCATAATTGTATTTTTCTCCTTTCCATAGAGCTTTATTTTAATTTTTCTTCTCACTAGTCTTCTTTGTAATTCTAATTCTCGGCATTTACTCTCCTGGACTTTTTTTTTATTATATATATAATTGTATAATTTATCTATTTAGATTTATAAAATGAAAGTATAAACTTGCAAATAATCAGAGCGATTAATAATATCAAGTAATAGATTATTATATGTTATTAAAGGATTAAATAGGAGAAAATGCAGCATTATTATAGAGTTGGAAAGAGAGTTAAAATACCCATATAATTAATTGAGATAGAAAATTAAAAATTACATAATTTATTATCTAAAATCCTCAATTGAGCCTCACCGAATCCTTTTTTTCCTTGACTTTATCTCTCGTCTTTGGATTGGAATAAATAAAGAGCGAGAAAGGGAGAAAATTGACCAAATAAGTCAGAACGAATATCATTTTAAGCACCAAAAGTTCATTTCTTTAATTTATATAGACACTGCGCGTCAAAAATAGTGGACCACTTTGTTTCCTTTTAGAGGACCAGTTCTAATCTATCTTAATGATACTGTAATTTATTAAACATTTAATATGAAATATCTTATATATTTCTAAGTAAATTTAACACAAATCCATATCATTTTAATAAATAATTACAATTTCAATAAAACAAAGACAAAAATGTCGAAATTTTTTTATTAACTCCAAATTTCTAAAATTTTAAAATAATTTTTCCATTTCGGTTTTTCTCTGTCTATTTTATTGGAAATTATTCTAAAAACAAAATTTTTAATTAATATCCAACAAAACATCGAGATTATGTTGATTTGTCCCTCAAATTGAAAATGGTCATATTTTTTTTTTAATTATATTAAATTGATTTGTATTTGTGTTAAAATTACGTAGAAATGTATAAGATATTTCATATTAAATGTTTAATAAATTACACTATCATTAAGTTAGAAGAGAACAGGGCCCTATTTCATAAAGCTGACAATGACAGGTGACAGGTGACAATTTGTCAATTTGTCGAATACCTGTTTCATAAAAATCCGCTCTTGACTTAATTGTCAAGTAAAAAATGACATTTTTGTAAAATTGTTCTGACAATTTGTCACTTTTTGGTTTCATAAAATTTCTAGGCTGATGGTGAATTTTGTCACGAATAATTTGTCACTTGTCGGGACAATTGTTTTTTTGATTGACAATTGTAGAAAAATTCTGACAGGCAAGCTGAGTCGTATAGGCCTAACCTAGAATATATTCACATTTATTTACATCGAATTGTTTAAAAGGAAATATTATTAAAGTTATATCATAAAATGCTTATTTAAAAAAATAATCTAATTTGCAATAATGCTTTGTTTATTTGGTAATATAATATTTAATTAAAATATTTATAAATTAAATAAATGAAAATAAGCCTTGATGTCGACAAATTTTTTTCTATCATAGGTAACTTTTTCCGTTTTTTCTCTCTCCATTCTTTTTGTTAGCCAAAAATAGATGTGGCAAAGACAATTTGCTGATTCAGATATATAAAAATAACGAAAATATAGATGAAATATGAAGGTGACATTAACCTATATATATATATATATATATTTTATTTATTCAAAAACTAGGCCTATATTTAAAACAACTCAAATTACTAAGCGCACATGTGATTGAACCAGGATTTGTCAATTTGCTTCATACAAAATTATATAGTTCCTGCGACCCTGTATGAAGCAAATAAATTTTATTATTGACAAATATTAAAGTAACTTAAGGAACTTAAAGAATTCTCGTAAGGGGATTCGAATATAATTTAAAACAACTTTCAGTGGTCCCGGATTTGCCGGGTACTGGTCGGTTAAGATTCAGCCTGTTTAGAAAAAAAAATTTTTTTAACAACTAAAGAACTTTCTCGGCTTCAGCTCGGTTTGTTTCGGTCCAATTGGACATTACTTAAAAAATAAAAATGAGCAGCCAAGGGCTGGATAGAAGGAAAGTGACAAATTTGTATTAACTGACAATTTTTTTAAATTTGTCACTTTTTACTTCCTTCTATCCCAGCCCTTGGCTGCTCATTTTTATTTTTTAAGTAATGTCCAATTGGACCGAAACTAACCGAGCCGAAGCCGAGAAAGTTCTCTAGTTGTTTAAATTTTTTTTTTTTTCTAAACAGGCTGAATCTTAACCGATCAGTACCCGGCAAATTCGGGACCACTGCAAGTTGTTTTAAATTATATTCGAATCTCCAACCGAGAATTCTTTAAGTTCCTTGAGTTGCTTTAATATTTGTTTTAAATATAGAGGCTAGTTTTTGAATAAATAAAATATATATAGGTTAATGTCACCATCATATTTCTTCTATATTTTCGTTATTTTTATATATATCTGAATCAAATTGTCTTTGCCACATCTATTTTTGGCTAAAAAAGAAGGAAAACGAAAAAGTTATCTATCATAGACAAAAAATAATCGACATCATATTTAATTCAGGCTTATTTTCATTTATTTAATTTATAAATATTTTAATTAAATATTATATTACCAAATAAACAAAGCATTATTGCAAATTAGATTATTTTTTTTTTTAATATTTCCTTTTAATCAATTCGATGTAAATAAATGTGAATATCTATTCTAGGTTAGGCCTATACGACACAGCTTTTAGTGCCTGTCAGAATTTTTCTACAATTGTCAATCAAAAAAACAATTGTCCCGACAATTCTCGTTTCAAAAACAAAAAGTGACAAATTATTCGTGACAAATTGTGAAAATTCACCTATCAGCCTAAAAATTTTATGAAACCAAAAAGTGACAAATTGTCATGACAATTTTACAAAAATGTCATTTTTTTCTTGACAATTAAGTCAAGAGCGGATTTTTATGAAACAGGTATTCGACAAATTGACAAATTCTCACCTGTCATTGTCAGCGTTATGAAATAGGATCCAGGTCTTCTTAAGAAAGAGGAAAGTGTTACGTTATTTTTGACGCGCAGTGTATATAGACTACATATAAATCTTGAACGCAAGTTGAATATGCATCCCCTCCTTGCTAGGACTGTCTGTCAATTAACAATAAATTAGCAAAAATCAAATTAACAAGTCTGTCGGAATCTGAATAATATTTGTATTAATATTTTAATTTAATAAGTGAAAAAATATTCCTTTGTTTGTTCATTGAGATTCTGTATTTTATAAATAAATTAATAAAATATGATAAGAATTGAGTTAATGTAAAGAATTCCATTCCTTGTCAGTTCTTTAGTTAAAAGACTTTCATTTGATTTGATGTTTATTGAAGTTAGTATAACAAGCAAGAAAGAAAGAAGCTAACCATGGCCAGGTACTCTTAACCAGGCGGGTTTCCATCGCGATAGAGGAAGATGCGCTACGACACCCGGACCTATCAAGGAGAGCATCAAAACGCTGTAGGCGAGAGTCAATCCAGAAACGTTGCGTCCCACCACCGAGAGCAGAAAGAACACGAAACAAAACGTCGCACAAAACTGAAAAAAAAAAAAATAAAAAAAATAAAAACAACTTAATTATTACTTCTATTCAAGGATAGAATTTTTTTTGTTTTTCTCTTTGCATTATTCACGCTCGAATACGCCATTCAATGACAAAATCAAAATTTGCTTTCAATTCGAACAAAACGATTTAATTTGAATAAAACACCATTTATTTAACACTTGATACATATTTCATGTGGAAAGTAATCGCTGGTTTATTTTCTTCTTAACTTTAAATATATGATTAATCCATTTTTGGGAAGACCTTCTAAATATTATATTTTTTTTCCGCTGCGCTCCCTGGACCCTCTTGCTCGCCTTTGGCGGGCTAGTTTATTGCCAATTTAGTATATTTTTTGTTGCGATGCGGGGAGTGTTCAGGCTCATGAGTTCAAGCGAAGGGGGATAGCAAAAGGCTGCTCTCTTTTTTTCAAATGGTTGCGTAGCTCCTCCCACAGCCCTAGTCGTATACCTGGAAAGCTGGGACTCAGAGCTACTAACTTCCTCTTTAATTTCCAAAGCCAACTTCCCATTTTGAAGAAATTTGATTATTATGTTACTCACTGCGTTCATGTACTATATACTTAATTCCAAATAGATTCATTGAAAATTGTGGATTTCTATAGAACATATACATATATATACTTTTTTCCCATTTCATTCACATCTAGACCCTATATAGTTTATTCAACGGCTAATTATTCATGAACTTAAAGATTTTTTTGTTAATCATACATCTCTCCCAAACACACTGAATAAATTTCATCAAAATCGGTTCAGTCGTTTAGGAGGACATACACACGTACAGAAGAATTATATATATAAAGATATAGCTTATTAAAACTTAATATTATTTTTAGATCTTGAATATAAATGCTTATATATATATAATTTCGCGTTGTCAGGCTATTTTACCTTTAAACCTCGTAAACAGAAAAAATGAGATAATCGCTTGCAAAACAGATTGGTAAAATAACAAACTCAAACTCTTTTAATACAAAACGTTTCGGCCAATTTTATTGTGACATCTTCAATTGTATAAGAGTTTTTAAAAAATAGAGTTGTTAATACATCTGACTATTTCGAAATTCGCTTCTCAACTAGACACTTCATATTTTCATTGTATATAAATATAGCCTATTGTAAATGACTGGCTTATGGTCAGAAATATTATTCTTTAAAAACTTTTATATACAGCTGAAGATGGCATAATAAAATTGGCCTAAAGGTTTTGTATTTAGGGAGTTTGATTCAACAATAGAGACTTCTTTCCTCTTCATTTCTGTGATTGTATTCTACAAAGCCCTTTTATTCATTAATTATAAATTCCTTTTAATCAGCCAACCCACGAACACACAGATGAGTGGCGCAATCAGAATTTGCATCTGGGTGGGAGGGGAATTATGATTTTTTTAAAGGAATTCTTCTGTTTGGGATTAATAAAACAAAAACAACGCTTGTGGAACAGAGAAGATATAGATATGTAACCATTTTTTAGAACCTTCAAATAGTAAAGATCTTGAGTTCGAAACAAAATGCAATTACCTATTTTTACCTCGATGTTATTTGGAAAGTAAAAAAACAATTACGTAATTATGATTTAATTGATTTTATATAAAAATGTCTATAAATTAAAAAAAAAAAAAACATTTCGTAATTTAATATTGTTTTTCACAGTTTCTCGTCTGTGAAGTTAATCGGAGGTAAGAGGCATTAGAAATAAATAAATTAACTCATTTTTTTTTATTTTGATCATTTGGGTGCAACATTATCTTTCTAGGTCTTCAAAACCAGGGCCATCGAAGGCCTCTCCTTGACCTCGTATAAATGCAGTTCCTACTCTTTCTAAGTTACTGATTCCCCACGGGTCGATAAAAAACTACAAGGGGTCCATGAGAGCGAAAAAAAGAATTGGGGATCTGTGAGATGTAAACGGGGGTCCACGAGAGTCAATCTCATTTATTTGATAATTTGACCATTTTGTAGGGGTTCTCTTGATAATGCATAGATTCTGGGTTAAGAATATATGTGACCGTCCACATGAAAAGGAACCAAATCTTCAGCGGGGTCAAAATTGAGTTTTTATGCTTTCTGAACAGAACTAATCCTGCTGAGCAGGCATGTATTTTTAGAATTTTTTAAAATCATTTTGGTTTGGAAGAAATGAATTTTTAAAATTTTGGTTATGAAAACCCTAGTTTTGAGAAAAATTTAAGTTTAACGTTTGTTTGGTCGCTTTTCTCTTATCTCACCTTGGTCTTGTTTTTTCAATTTTTTGATATAAAATACATCGATTCTGAATATTTCATCATATAAGATGAAGAACTAGAGAATCGGAATCAGTAGTAAAAAAAAAAATCGATTTTTTTGTACTTTTTTTTAATCGGCTCTCCTGAAAATTTAGCCCAGTGAAGATTTGGAACCTTTTCATGTGGACGGTCACATATAGTACTCTAGTATTAAGAATAACATCAAGCAGCATCGTTACGCATGTTTTTCCCGATAAGAGGGCGTTGTGTCTCTTCAAAAGTAAGCCAAAAAAAACACCTATTACGAAAATTTGCCAAGAATTACTAAATTGAAACCAAATAAAAAATAAATCGAAGCTTCGGTTTCATTAATATATAGGCCTATAGAGATAAATAAATATGGAACCGGGGGCCTGGCAACGGAGAAGAGCAACAGTCACCACAATCGTTGCGGTTAAGTGATGCCAAGCACGGCGAAAGCTCGGGATTGGTGACCCCGGGAAATCAGCGTGTGGAACGCCCCCCGGTAGCCATGTATTTTCAATAAATAAATAATATAAATGGCCCTAAATGGCCTCTGTAGCCGAAAAGGGTTAAAAAAAAAAAATTGATAAATTTGGGGTAAGAGAAAGTAAAATTAATGTGTTTTTTTTTCTTCTACACCTCACACTACGGGTAGACATCAATCAAAACACATTTGAAGTTGATGAATTTCCAAAAATGCTCTATTAGCTTAGTTGGGGGTCTATCCAAAACAGAAAAACATGGCAAGTGAGTGAGACTACTAGTCACAAAAGTTTGGTGTCCTCTGTTCCCGGCAGGGGGGAATTTTTTTTTTTTTTTTTTTTTGCAAAAATCTTTACAAATATAGTAAATGCCTAAAAATATAAAAAATTAAAAAAATTACATAAATAAGTAAAATAACATGAAATAAAACAAAAGCATACAAATAACACGAATAAAACAGAAATAACTACATAGTAAAACAACATAAAAAATATCAAAAATTACATAATAAAATAACATAGTAAGAATTTCAATATATAACTCAGAAAATACATAATAAAATAACATAATAAAATTACATAGTAAAATTACATAATAAAAGTCCATGTACATATTATTAAAGTGATACGGAATCTACTATGGTAATGGTGATGATGAAAGTTGAAGAACAGAGAATAGTGAACTATTGAACTATTGATTACAATACTATTTTATTTAAAGTACAGAATTTGCAAATCGAAAAAAACTGAAAAAGTACATCAGTAAAGTACTAGTACTCTTTGGCCGATTTTGATTAAAAGCTTATTTTCCGGTCCCGGGGGTGTTTAACTTAAATATAAAATTTCAGCCTCATAGCTCAATTCCTTCATGCTTAAAATTGAACACACACACACACAGACAGACACACAGACAGACAGACCATGTCGCGAAAACCATTTTTTGGATTCAGGGGACCTCAAAACGTGAAGATCCATCAAAATCTCGACATCGAATTTTTGAATGAATCAATATTTTCTCTCTATATATATTAACATATATCTAGAGGTAAGAGAAAGAAAAGTTTGGGGACCTCTGTCCTAAGCCCTCCCCGCAAATAAAAATATTTTTTTTTTAAGGGATCCGGCGATCTTGAGACGGGTCTATTAAAATATTACAATAACCTCTACAATAAAATATCATTAACTCAATTTGTGAAATTTCCTCCCTTTTCACATATATTGATTTAAAAAAAAAATTAAATGAAGAAATATATAGTATGTTTAGAAGAGAGGAAGAACGAAAATAAAAATAAAAGGGTGTTGTCAAAGTTATTTCCTGCCACACGCAATGGCGACTATTTTAAGACATAAATAAGCCATTAGAGAATCTCTTTCTTTTATAGGAAATGAAACGAGTTTTTTTTTTTTTTTTTAACAAATGGTGGATAAATTGTAGATAAATCTTTGACCCGTGAACTGAGAGAATTCATTTCCTATAGATATAATAAGATATTGGGAGTTTATTGACTCCTGTTGCTCTTGGAGGCTCGAGCTTGTTTAATCAATTGAGAGATAATTGGCCTGAATTTTTTCTTATTCGTTTATCTCAATAATACGAAAAAATGCAAGATTCTTTAACTACAAGAGTCAAAAAAGTTTGTTATCTATCGACCCTCATCGCCTGATTTCGTCACCGATTACGCCCATCATCTTTGATTCGTTTATATAGATATTTTATCACTTCTTATTTGTAAATAATCCGAATAATAAATATATCTTTTTCACTGTGCACCTGAATGTTGTTTTTTTATCGACCCAGCTTAATTTATCTGCGAGGCGGCCCTTCGCTTTACAGTCCCAGAGGATATAAATTAAATTAAATTCCACATGTGTCCGAAATTGACTTTATCAGCTGTATTAGGTCTATTTAAAGAGAGCTAACAAGATAATAGTATTTGAAGAAGGTATATAGCTTAGTGTTGATATTCAATTAGGTAGAAAGAATGAGCAAGGCCCTGAAGATGGTCCCAAAGGTGACCGAAAAGTCGGCCCTGGTTTGTTAATAAATTGAAATATAACTAGCTGATTGCTCATTCATTCTACCTAAGATAATAGTAGAAAAGTTTGAGCATCTTATTTAAGATTTTTTTTTTTTTATAATAAAGAAATAGATTCTATCTAATAACGTCATTTTTAAACCAAATTATCATATTTTATTAAGATCATAATTTGCCTCGATGATTAAATTTTTTTTCACAATTCTTTTTTCGTAGATATATATAAAAAAAAAAAATTAATCAAAAAATTTTGAAATAAGAAACGAAAATATGTTTTGATGACGCTCTAAGAGAGCAATGCTATCAGAATTTTTTTTTAATCTTGCCTAATGCTGAATTTCATTTGAAATATTTCGTAATGACTAGATGGTTTATTTTATGACGGGGAGCTTAACAAAATTCTGAGACCGCCTCTGGATTAGGGTAGAAATATTATTCTCTCCAATTAGATAGATAGATATATATTTAACGCCATTTTTAGGAGATCAGAAATGAGATGGTTTATAATAACAAGGAATGCTTTACATTCTAAATTAAATTAAAAATATTTTCTAGAATAATGTGTTTGAAGTGAAAACAGGCAATAATTGAGCCGCTATTAAAAAATAATAATTAGAACGTTTCGGTAAGGGGCCACCCTGCCTTCTTCAGCCTTCAAAGAGTATATTGTTTTTTTTTTAAAAAAAAAACATTCACACTTTTTTTCTTATTCACTCTCACATGCACACTGTCTTTTCGGCAACTCAGGCCATATAAGACATTTACGATAACCGTTATTGATTTAATATATACATATATGGGGTCCAGGCATTCTTATTTAAGCCATTTGGTATCCAATTGGCTTAAATAAAATCATCGGACTGCCTGGGGTCCGAACCCGCGACGTTTGGTATACGAGGTTAGCACGCTAACCTCTTTTTTTTTTTTTTTTTTTTTTGGAATGGGTGCATAAGGTCCGAAGACCTATAATGACCAATAGTCACATGCAGCCAGGAAGAAAATAAAAACAAAAGGAGAAGCATAAAGGGAAAACTCAACTGCGGGAACTGAGAAGATGCCTGTTGAGGTTAGACTTAAAAGTCTGAAGATTGTAGGTTTTGGGGAAGATAGACGCAGGGAGCTTGTTCCAATCACGGGAGGTCATGGGGACAAAGGAAGAATGAAATTGATTTGTTCTGTTAGTCGTGATCTGAACAGCATAGGGATGCTGGGAAGATGCCTCTCTTGTGTTCCGTTAATATGTTGCATTGGGTGGGATAATTGATTGACCTCTACACCAAGCCCCGAGGGCGAGTATATTGTTTAAATAATTCTACAGAAATAGAGTTGTTGGAGTAAACAAAACAGACGTTTCGGTCTGAATTTATTTAGCCATCATCAGTTATTGAAAATTATACTCAAATTACTATATTATTGACAAATCCTGCTTCAATCACATGTGTACTTTGCATTATGTTTATAATTTCCAATAGCCACAACTTAAAGCAATTATATATTTTATCATAATATACTCCAAAGCTTATAGGCTTGGAACTTTTGAAAATCGCTTGCAATTTACATTCACTTGACAAAGCACACATGCTTTGTATTATTAACCCTGGCAACTCTATTTTTGTATAATTATTTAAACAATATACTCTTTGAAGGCTGAAGAAGGCAGGGTGGATTCTTGCCGAAACGTTCCAATTAAATAGAGGCTGCATCCTCTTTCACTTTAAACATTTTATCTAAAGCCACGATCTACTTTTCAGTTTCTAGAATAATGTCCGAATTTGACAATTGCCTTTTTTTTAGAGTTGCTGTTCAGTATGCATTGTTTTACTACTACCACTATCGTATTCAATAAGTAGTATAAAAGCAAAGTTTGGCTATTAAATAATAATACTCACCAGGCCAGGTTGGGTTTTTCTAAATTCTTGACACGAACTATAATATTCTCTAAGTTTCATTTGTATTTGAAAAATATATTCATTAAATTCACTAAACGATATCATTCTGTAACAAAAAGTTAATTATGAATAATAGAATTAAAATTAATGACAAAATAAAAGAGATTAATTTACCTTGGATTGTAAGGCGGTATTTGGCGAGGGGTCGGCGCTGATGACGTCTCAATTAACAAAGCGATTCGTTTTTGTAATTCGTCATAAGTAAAAATGCAAAGGAAAATTAAAAAAATAATTGTATAAAAACGGATTTCAAAACTCACTATTAACCTGTAACAAACAAAAGGAATAGAGAAATAAAATTAGTGAAATAAAATAAAAAAAGATCTATGTATTTTCAAAAAAAAACGATCGTTCGACTCGATTTACATTTTGGCTCGCAACCATGTTTTTTTTTTTTTGTTTTTTTTTGTTGCATAAGGTTCGAAGACTTGTGATGTGATGACCAATGATCACATGCAACTAGAAAGAATAAAAGTAAAAGGGTAAAAAAAACAACTTAGAGGTTTGATTTTGATTGATCAAATGAGCGAGCATACCCTAATACAACCGCCTAAACAAGATGACAAGTAGAGGTTTACTCTGCTTAAAACCTTTTTGCAGATTGAGAGGTAAAGAAATAAAATAAAAATTTTATTTGTCAGGATTTATTAGAGCTGAGTCTTTACCTTGCAACTCAATATGCAAAAAGGTTTTAAGCAAAGTAAACCTCTGGTTGTACGGCTTCTATGATATATTCTGGCGCTGTTGCGTCTATTATTAAGATGACAAGTGTTTACAGTGACAATTAATGGCGGATTCTAAATTCTAAAAGTAGAAGTTTTCATAACGAGGAATTATTTTTTTTAAATTTAGGTGAGGATTATGGCCAAACGTTTTCTGCCCCTCCGAGAATCGAGCCAGAAAACTCTAGCCGATTAAGGCCAGTGGTGTTCTTCCCTTTCCATCTGGCCACCTGTCATCGGGATCTCCAGCCCATCCGGTGCAAAGGGATTCATAGCTGATCGAGAGTTCAAAGGAATAGGAAGCAGAGCCATGTTTTAATGGCAGGTAAAATTAATCATTCTGAAAGTTATGGATAAAATTTCAGAACGAGAAAAATCTTTAACAGAATTTTTATTTGTTGGGTCAAATGTCCTCTGCTTCCCGGGAATCGAACTAGGAATCTCTAGAACCAATGGTGAACTTCCCTATCCACCAGGACTCTGGCATCTCTAGCCCATTCGGTGCAAAGGGATTCGTAGGTGCAATGGCACACCGATGTCCCGAAATAGGCTAGAGATCCCGGACTTAATATTTGACTTTGGTCCATTTGTCAATTTCAAATTGAATATTAATTTTTTATTCAAATAAATATCTCGTAAACTATTTAAGGAAAAAAATTTCCTGTAATCTTTAGACGCACTTATGCCTGTCAAAACAGCATAGATTTTATTAAAAAAAAAAAAAAAACATTCTTAAGGGGAGCACTTTAATACCTTGAGCCAGCCCTGTTAAGAAATGCAACCTAGTCTATAAATTATTCATAAAAGAAAAGACTCTTTCTACGGTTGCATTGGTGGCAAGCAAAATATTGAATATATATTCAATAATTGGTATGCAAAGTGTTTGAATAATTGTTGAAAACTAGACACCAGTGTTTGGGAACAACGGTGTCCCATTATGTATACAATCATTTTGTAAATGTAAGGTCTCCTATTTTTTAGATGTACAAAGAACCGTTTATTTTCTATTACACTTTCATCATTTTAAAGGTTGAAGAGTGCTCGGTATAATCGCCATTTCGCATTTTTGTAGACCCTGTGGCCCAGCTCGCAGTCATTGATCGATTTTCTGCCTTCTGGGACAACAATTAACAGGTCCTGTGAAACACACTGAAAAAAATTCAGAAATGTTGAGCAAGGGTGTAAGCATTCTCCACGACAACGGCTGCCAAACCGTCGATCTCCTGCTAAACTTTGGTTGGAACGTCATCCCCATACAGTCCGGACTTGGCTCCGAGCGACTACCCCCTGTTCCGTAAGTTGAAGGAACATTTGTCTGAACGGCCGAAAGATGAGGTTCAACGCTTCCTGAAGGACAATGCGGCGAGCTGGTATGACATGGGCATTATAAAACTGCCAGAAAAATAAAGCACTCTTCAACATTTAAAATGATGAAACTCATATTGAAAATAAACAGTTCTTTGTATATCCAAAAAAAAAAAAAATAGGAGACCTCGTAATATCAAAGGGACAGTGATGTCTTACCAAAGAAACTTATACTAGTGGCAAGAGAAAGTATTAGGTGCGCTGTTAAAGAATCCATTTAACAAATAACAACGAATCGAATGATTAAGATTTTGTAATTTCAATATCAAAAAAGAACCATTGTCTTGAAATAAGAGCAAGGTCAAGATTAAAATAAATTTAAAAAATTGATTATGGATAAATTATTCAATTAATGCATTAGAATTTGTTATGCATTCAGATATTGCGCATCTATTTTTATTATTTTTAAGATGCAAAAATATTTGTTTGTTTCCTGCGTAAAAAATAATAATAATAATAAATGTATTATTATATTGGGTCAAATATTCCATTTCCGTTTTGATTCATTCTAAATTTGTCATTCAATGAGTTTAAGCTTTAATGCAATTATTAAGTGAAAGGTGAGAGAAATCGAAGAAATATGTGTAATAATTAAAAAAAAAAAAGATTGATTAACATTCCCTGCTTACGTCAAATCGCAAGTTATCTGATAATTGTTCTGTAAGCATTCGAAAAAAATAAAAAACATCCATTTAGTTGAATATTTCTCTTCTCTCTACTCATAGTTTAATAAATATTTTGCTTCCCTGGGAGAAGCTAGCTAATTATGACTTTTGAGTCTTTTCAGTACTAATTAAGCTAATCTTATGATTAAATAAGAGCTCAAGTCGTAGTTAACTAGCTAAGAGCCAATGTTCTGTATAAGGCGTGAAATTAGGAACACAAGCCTTGTTTATTTATTTTTAATTATTTTAATTTGTAACAATTGTTATAAATTATCAAGTTGCTGACTTCACAAAACATTTCTTATACCTATGATATGTGAAAAAACTTAATTTTTTCGAGGGTTAAGAGTGTTCTTGTTTACTAAATCGATGATTTGCTATCTGTCGGATAAATTTGCTAGTTGACTAGAAGTGAAGCAATCGGCCTTTAGTTGATTAATTTATGTCTCTCCGTTATTGCGATTGTTCTGCCAATTTCTGCATATCATTTTTTTTTGAGATAATCATATTTGATTATTTAATTAATTTATTTATTTTATTAGTCATTTGTTTTGTAGAATGTGTATTGCATTTTTTTGATAAAAAAAAAAAACAGCCATTTTGAGGAATCAAGAATGGAAAAATTTCATAAGAATGTAGCCTGAGTTATTTCCTTAATTTCAAGTCACTGCTGACGTTTCGGTTCTGATTTGGACCATCATCTGCATTACAAATATTGAATGATCTATATTTAGTTTTGATAATAATAATGACAAAACCATAGGTATATATATATATATATATATATAAAAAGTTTTTATGGTATATCTTATAGGAAAAATTCGAGTACTAGTACTTTACGGATGTATGATGTATTTTTTTAGTTTCTTTTTTTCTTGAAATTCGCTTTAAAGTTTTCTTTCAAATTTTAAACAGTTTCCTATTTCTTCTATACAAATCCAATTGCGCCCCTTGAGTACTAGTACTTTACTGGTGTACTTTTTTAGTTTTTTCCATTTTTCTTGCTTTGACAATTTTTTTAAAATTTTAAATATTTATTATTTGCTAAATACAAAACAAATTGAGTTTAAACTCGTTTATGGGAAACAAGGGCGGATCCAGAGGTGTTTCTCGGGGGGGTAATCTGGTGTGACCCGTCGCACAGCACACTATTTTTTTTAATTTCGGTAATTTAAAAGCACATTCTGTACTTGTTTGCCAGAATATAAATACACATCATATTTTTAAGTATTAATTTTAAAAATTTTACATTAAAAATAAATTTTTTTGCGAAAAAAAGGTATTTTTTTCGAATCTCGGGGGGGAATTACCCCTTTACCCCCCCCCCTTGTATCCGCCCTTGATGGGAAACTTCGAGTATTGTTGCTCCGATGATGATTCACACAATCACTAGTGGCTTGAAAATTAATAAATTAATCAAACAACTCATGCTGTATTTTTTTTCTTTTTTTTACGCTTCAACTGTTCAGACCTCAGGAATACATTAGCAATGATATTTTTCGAAGTGAACGGAATCAATCCCGGAAACTATAAAAATTAGCCAGATTATAAAAAAAAAACCAACCTATTTTTTTTTCTAAGAAGTTGAGTACAGTCAATATCCACTTTACCGGGAAAATATTCCAAAGTTAGTGAAATTTTTACAGGTTATTTGGGAGTAGGCCTGCTCTAGGATGTCTATTCTAAGTCCTCGAACTCAAGGACTCTGTGCTTACTTGGAAGGGGAACGGGTGCAAAAATTTCAAAAATGTTGGATTTTTTTTCAGTTTGTCGCTTATATTTCGTTAACTAAGCATATTTTGTCCATCATAGTCCTATGGATAGTTGTAGAGCATTAAATTTTCTAAAATTTGGTACATAAAACGAACTTGTAAACCAAATATTAACCGAGATACGGCCGGAAAAAGTTGGACAAATTTTCTCGAAATGTAAAATTTTGTCTAACTATGACGGGCCGTATCTCGGTTAATATTAGGTTTACAAGTTCGTTTTATGTACCAAATTTTAGAAAATCTTTTACAATTCTTTATTGTTCTATGGTAGGCAAAATAAGCTTAGTTAACGAAATATAAGCGAAAAACTGAAAAAAATCCAACATTTTTGAAATTTTTGCCTCCCTCTTCAAGTTAGTACTAGATCCCTAAGGTCGAAAACTTAACCACCCTCATTTCTCGAGTTACTCTGACTCGTGCAGAAAGGGAATAACAAAAAAATAAATGCAGATCAAGGAAAGGTTGCAGAAGTAGAGACTGGCAGCCAAATTTTTTGTTCTTTAAATAAACGTTTCGGTCTCGATTGAGGCCATAAAATTTGAGATAATAACGTGGGAGTGTCAAGTAGCTGATCTGAAAAAATCCTTGAGAATTGAACTGAACTCCGTGTGAGATAAGATAATTTATTTATTTATTCAATGACGGAGAGTAAAAGTAAATAAATTCTTCTTTCTTTGATTAAAAAATGTACAATAAATGATGATACTGTTAATGCCAACTCATCATTTCTTTGTTTTATTTCGACCCTGTTACGCATTAGTGTGTCAAGCGCCAGGTACCGAGATTTGAGAAAATTAACATTAACGTTTTTCTGATTTATATTGTTTTGACGTATCTTAACTCAATTTTTAATTTTTTTGGCGCTTGACACACTAATGCGTAACAGGGTCCATTTAAGAAGATAGAAATTTTCAAATAACAAAAGTAACCAGTGGAAATAAAGAAACGCTTAGATGGAAGGGCTTTAACTCTACTATATTACATGAAAATGTTTTTAAAAAAAAAATTTTTATCTCTAAATGTAGGAAACATAAACTAATCAATTAAAAAAAACAAAGCAAAAAGTAAATAAATTATTTGGTGGCCTTGGCCGAGAGAAGATAACCAGATAAAAATGCAAATAAAATTAATGATAAAGAGAAAAAGAAAGGAATTAATATTTCTGTATTCTCTGCCGGATTATCCATTAGGTGGAGTAGGCGATCGCCAGGCTTTTTAGGGGCCCAAACTCTTGTTCGGCATCTGAGATCATTTAGACTCCGCCCTATTTATTTAAATTGATTGGTAGCCAATTTAATTAAAATCATTTTTTACGAACCCGGGAACTCTAAGTAAGTGTCAAGCATCGCAGGGGGTATATATCAGTGGCGTAGTGAGCTTAACTCTCGCCCGGGGCACAATACCTTTTTGCGCCCCCCCCCCATTCGAAAACCATATGATATTATATGTAAAATATACAAAATTATTATATTACACTGGCACTAAATTTAAAATATATTTTATAATAAAAATAAAAATTATCCAGCAATTTTTTGTTTTGCGGACTATTTGGCGCCCCTTTGTGAGTAGCGCCCGGGGCATGATGACCCCCCTTGCCACCCCCTCGCTACGCTACTGGTATATATAATTATTTTTCAGGGGGGAACTCATTTTTGAAGCGTTTGTAATAGGAAGAGGTTTCCAGCCAAATGAAAAGAGCCTCTATTATTAAATAAACTCTGCAAACCAATAAACAATCTTATATACTGTACAGCCACGTAATTATAATAATCATTTTTGAAGCTTTACCCCCCCCCCCCCATTACACCCTTTATAAACATATTTTAAAATTATATGTTTTATTCAATAAGAAATGCTTTATGAAAATTTTTAAAATGAATATAAATTTCGATTTTTCCATTAGCACTTGGGTCGGAGGGGAGGGGAAGGGGGGCTAAAATTGTTATGTAATAAAATCATAATGGGAAAAATATTTCCTAACAGGGCCCCCGAGATGTCGATTTCAGGCAATCGACATCGAATTTAGAGAAAATCGAAAAAAAAAACTGAAAAAGTGCATCAGTAAAGTACTAGTACTCTTTGGTCGATTTTGTTTAAAAGCTTATTTTCACGCCCTAGGGGGGTGCGTAACTTAAATATAAAATTTCAACCATCTAGCTCAATTCCTTCATGCTTTAAATTGAACACAGACACACAGAGACAGATCATGTCGCGAAAACCACCTTTTTGGATTCAGAGGACCTCAAAACGTCCATCAAAATCTCAACATCGAATTTTTGACATGAAACCAATACTTTCTCTTTCTATATATTAACATATATAGAGGTAAGAGAAAGTAAAAGAAAAAATTTTCAATTACCTATCTAATTCCATTTGAAAGGATCCAAAAACAGAAGCTAGTATTAAATATATTTAGTCTGTATGTTAGCAAGATTTCTTCTACTCTCTAGGCCCTCAGGTCTTTTTTATTTATAAAATTCTGACCACAAAACAAGGGAAAGAAAGAAACAAGGGGCTGATTGCATTATAATATCCCTTAGCGTTAGAGTGAAAGCTCACGACAGGTGTTCGATTTCCGGCCCTGGTAATCAAATGCATTAAATATTTTTTTTTTCTTTTCTATGTCAAAGATACTGATTATACCATGAAAATAAAAGTATACACAAGCCAGATTTGCCTAGTAGGAATGATATTTTAAGGGAAAGAAAAAAGCCCCTCGTCCAAGTCTATCTCTCCACTAACGAAATGAAAGTCAACAAATAAAAAGTAGACAAAACAAAGAGAAAAATTTGAAATACAAGTGCAATTGAAACGAGTGCTTCTTAACAACTCTGAAAGTTATTTTAAACTAAAGACTGTTTTAATGGATTTTGGTATATATGGACCCTGTTATGCAATAGTGTGTCAAGCGCCAAAAAAAATTAAAAATTGAGTTAAGCACGGAATATTGTTTCAAATGCTTTAATTAAAAGTATTTTTTATGAAATATGTCCTAAAAAAATTTATATTTAATGTTACTTGCACAATTGACAAAAAAATTATATAATCCAATGAAAACAAAAAACTTTAATGTTAATTTTCTCAAAACTCGATAGCTGGCGCTTGACACACTAATGCGTAACAGGGTCCATATAATAATCACTTATTAAATTGCATAGTCTCCCCCATTATCATGGAATGTTCTGTGCTCTGTATAGAACAATCAATTTATCAATCATGATAAAATAACAAATTTGACATTAGAATGAAGAAAAGTGGAATTGCAGGTAGATTTATTTCGTGTACTAAGGCACTTCAAGCCGACGTTTTTGTCAGATATTCGACCATCTTCAGGCCTGAAGTGTGTGAACAAAACTCATCAAAAAGTTGAATGGTAGTAAAAGTTTTCTTTGTCAGAACGCGAGCCAAGGTTAGAAAATTCTATTATATTAGTACAGTAAAACTCCTCTCATATCGCTCAGGGGACGTGGATGGCGACCCTGGAACAGGCAATCCTTCTGTTCTTTGTATGTCTGAATGTTTGAATGCCTGTCTCTTCCTTCCTTTTTTTCAACAGGCGTCAGACCGTCCGACGGGCCGGCCTGTTCTATTTCTTCCGGTCGCAAAAACGCATGATAGAGTTGGAGGGAAAAAGTGAGGTCGCGGGAATAAGGCGGGGACAGAAGAAGAAGAAGAGTAAAACTCCTCTTATCCGGCCTCGGATCAACTGGTCCTCGGTGGTGCAACATTGTGCAATTTGTTCGTTCAGATGGAGAACAGGCAAGGGGGAGTTTGTTTACTCGCTTGCTTCCCAGTCTATTTTTCTACTACATAGACTTGAGATCTCTAGAACAATAAAAATGGGCCAGTTTTTTTTTTTTTTTTAACATTCACACTCACACACAAATTCACACAGTCTTTTCGGCAACTTGGCCATTTAAGACTTTGACGATAATCGTTAATTATTAATATATCCATTGGGGGTCCAGGCATTTCTATTTAAGCCATTTGGTATCCAAATGGCTTAAATAAAATCATCAGACTGCCTGGGGTCCAAACCGGCGATGTTCGGTATAAAAGGTAGGCACGCTACCAACTAGACCAAGCCCGTAGGCAATGAGCGAGTTAGTAAAACGAAAACGTCTGATGAAAATGAATTAAAATCAATTTTTTCTCCGAAACCTCGGATTAACCGGTCAAACGGTTATCTAGCCGGCCAGGCCGGTAAAGAGGGATTTCACTGTATAAAATTCAAATAAAGAGGGATTTAACAGGTATAATGAAAAAAAGTATTTTGCATAGCAGATAAAACTGAAAGCAAAAGTTTCAAATTGAAATGTATTTGTGAATTATTTACTTTTACTTTCTCGCTATCATATCAAAAAAAAATCTTAATGACCTGGCTATTTTTTTTTTTTTTTTTGATAAATAAATATTCAATATCTAAAAAAACTACAATCCAAGGTTGAATATGTATATATTAATGATATGGAAATTCTATTTTCTGTGATAATAAACACACGAATTGTTTGATTTAAAAAAAAAATTTCTGCCCAATTTTTTATCACTCGGATCCAAGGACGTTGATATAATTAATAATATTTGGGATGTTTCATTTATGGTTTTTTGTTTTATTTATAAACAAAAATTGCATAATGTTTGACAAAAAATCAATGCGAATGAAAAAAAAAATGATAATTAATTAAAAAAAAAAAAATTTAACTGACATATGTCACTTAGAATGCGTTAAATTAGATAAAAGAGAAGTTATGAATTAATTTGAGATAAAAAAAAAAAATTTATTTGTTTTCTCATCAATCTTTGAATATTTTTAAATATACATGAGACAAGGGGGTATTATTTCACAATAAATATTCAATATAAATCACTAAAGCCCTTGAGGCTGGTGCTGTCATGTATTATTATTAACATGTTGCTGTTATATAGTAAAAACTGTAAATAAATAAATTGCTAAACAAGTTTAATTATAAGAATTAACTGGTTCTTCTTCACTGATTTCGAACCAAAGGTTGAGAACGTAAACTGACTTAGTAATTTTCGCAGACGATGTTTCCAAACTGTCATTTGATAATTTGAGTAAGATAGTTGAAGAAAGCGAATAGATTTTATTTTTAGAATATTATTTATCTAATGGCGATCGATTTCGTCACGTGGACATCGTCAGGCAGTGGAATTAAAATTTACAATTATTAAATTTAAACAAATTTGCACAAATATCATCTCGGTACAATCAATCAAATATATATATGAGAATATACATTATTTTTTGGGGGATATGTAATTTAAAATTTTCCTATGAATCAATTTCTAATAAATCACCTCATGTTATCACAATCTCATTTTAAATTACATATCCCCCCAAAAAATAATGTATATTCTCATATATATATATATTTGATTGATTGTATCAGATGATATTTGTGAATTTGTTAAATTGTAATAATTGTAAATTTTAATTCAGTTGGTGACGATGTCCGAAATCGATCGTTGTTAAATAAATATTCTGAAAAATAAAAATCTGTCGCTCATTCAACTATCTTACCTCAAATTGAAATCAAAGAAATAGAAATATATTCAACGTATGTCATTTGTAATACCGAATTTTTTATTTCTTCTAGTTTTTTAAAATCAAAAAAAGTTCCTCCCGAACATTACCTTGGCTCTCTTCTATTCCTGAAAATATATATAATCACCAGGGATGGGCAGGTTCGCGATCCGAATGCCTATAAATCGAATATCTGATCCGAACCAGGATTTCCGGATCTGTATCAAAATCCTTTTTTTTTGGGAAGAATCTTGGACATGGATCGAAATCATTTTCGCTGTCATCTAAGTTCGGATCGCTAATCCTTTTCGCGATTAGCAATCCTGAATTTTTGTGTGATCCTTTTCAAAAAAATTGCCAATCCTAATACGGCAATTTTTAGAAATTGGATCAGATTTCCGGATTGCAAGTCTGGTCACCGAATATCGATCCTTTTTCTAAATTGGTTCAGATTGACCGAGTTTGTCGGATCTCCGGATCGGATCGCTAATCCATTTGCTGCAGCCGGATCAAATTAGCGGTTTGGATCATCCCGGATTTGCGAATCCTTTTCAAAGTATTTTGCCTATCCCTGATTATCACCAATTCTTCTCAATATGTCCTCTATGAACGGTGTCACAGATATAGAATGTCAAAAAAGAGGAAAATTAAGTCCTTTTAGATTATTAAATACAAGTATCGTAAAAAGTCTTATATGGCCTGAGTTGCCGAGAAGACTGTATGTATGTGCGTGTGAATGGGAAAAAAGTGTGAGTTAAAAAAAAAAAAAAAACATTTCCCAACAAATATTGATTTCATAAAATAACATATTTCATCAATCTAATTATATGAATGCTTTCTGGATGAAAGTTGGATTACAAACTTGAACAAAGATGGTCGGTTCTTATACTAACAGGACAGGAATACAAGGCAATGAAGAAGCAGACCAACTAGCAAGGATGGGATCAAATACTCCTTTCACAGGGCCCGAACCAGCCTGTGGGCTGTTCGCATAAGCACCTAAGACTGGACGGTGGAAGGAAGACGAAAAAAAGGCAAAAAAACCCAGGCTTAAGACAAGCGAAGAAGTTTATAACACTTCCGCAACAAAATGTAAAGAGACTTATCGCTCTAAACAGAAATGAATTAAGACTGAAAAGTGGTCTTCTAACAGGACACTGTCCTTTAAAATCATCTAATGAAGATGGGCAGAGTTGATGATGACATATGTCGCCATCTGACAAAAGAAACGACGGAACACATCATGTGCGAATGCATTGCACTAACCCAGTGGTTCCAACCTTTTTGGCCCATCGCCCCTTTCTGGGGGTTGTCTATCACCTATTGCCTCCCCCCTCTTTTATTTTCATTGCATGATTTAAAATTTTATACAAAAAAGTACTTTATTTCAAAGGGAGTCACTCAAATTCCTCAGATAACGTTTTCTTTTCAAACTGAAAAAATACAACACCTGCAGAAATAGTGACTGAAACGTTGAAATTTTCAAATATGAGTAGGATGGAAGCTAGGAAAGAAATCAGACAAAATTTAATCAATCTTTATCTAATTTTTAATTTCGATTGCCGACGTTTCGGACGCAAATCGCATCCTTCCTCATGACAATCGGTAGTTGGTAAAATTAGATAAAGATTGATTAAGTTTTTGTCTGATTTCTTTCCTGGCCAACCTTTTAAAAATCTAATAATAATTTTATTTTTATGAAGAAAATAACAAAAATGGATCTTTTTTCGGTCAATCTTTATTTAATGAAAACAAAAATGACAAAAATTATTAATCAATTCTAGATTGAGACGTTTCAATTCTAGATTGGAATTATCTTCAGACTATTTTATTTTTATGACAATATTTTTTCCTCTTCTTTCCTGACCATCCTGTAAATAGGAGATTTTTCTCTTTGATTTATTCTTTTAAATTTTAGTTAACTCTAATAATTTTTCCCCTTTGAATACTCATCGCCCCCCCTGATATCTCAAATCCCCCACTTGGGGGGATGCCCCCAGGTTGGGAACACTGGACTAACCCGTCAAAGGCTAATTTTCGAAAGGGCTGAAATAAAACCTGAGGAAATATCAAAAGCCTCTACAAAGAATATACTGGCCCTGGTAAAAGGGACGGGTCTATTCTAAGGACAAATATTGGACAACAAAGAATAGAACAAAAGATCAACTAATGGTCGCAGTTCAAAGTGTCTTAGGTCCATAATAATAATAATATACTAACAGGATTGCAGCTAAAAGTAAATAAAATAAAAATTTAATTCTCTTCTTTGGAGGGATTAATCTCCTTGATGAACTCTGAAATAACTCCTCTATGAATTTTGCACAAGGTGCATAAAAGACAAGTGAAAAAATGACAGATGGGGTCGAAATGACTCACTGTTTTCTTTCTTTGATCCTGAATCATGGCGATATACTAGACCCCGACTCCATAATTGATATCCAATGTAATTTAGGAAGGGAGGAGTTGAATGTTCTAGCCCACGAGAATTATAAAAAAAATTTCATCATTCTAGGGGGGATTTAATTGTTAAGTTAAAAACAATCTCTCGATACTCTTCACCTACCATCACAAGGTCATGACTATTTATTTATTTTTTTTTTTGGCAATCATCGGTCATTGGCTTCCAACAAAACTTTTTATTATCTCCACGCAAAACAAAAACAAACTAGATGGTCATCTATTAAAAGAATATCATTTAGAAATGTCTTTTTATTCATTTGATTTTATGAAAGAATTTACTTTTTGATATAGTCCAATTATTTTTGTCTGTTTCTACGTCAACATTCTAATTAATTTGACGGCGTTTCTCAATGAAGAAAATAAATAAAAAAAAAAAAAAACATTTTATGAAATACGTAGATTATTTTTTTTTTTAAATCGTGCATCATCTCAACATTGAATAGAGAAATAAAGGCATGTTATTTCTATCCTCAGATCGGAATATAAAACTCTGGATTTAAGTTTTTCAGATGTCAATCACTGGGTATGAAAAGACTGCAAAGATTCTGGTCAAAGATACCACGAACCAGAGAAAAAAAAAACGCCCTAAACTCAACTTTTTTTTAGGTTCTAGTCTAACCGATTTGAAAAAAAAAAAAGATTGTTAAATAAATTGTTGCTGGTTCATCAGGATGTTGTAACAGGAGAAACAAAACAGCATAGATTTTTCAAGAATCGTCTTTTGACAGATATTTGCAAATATTTCGGCCTGCCTGACGCCAGGTCATCTTCGGTGCAGAATCTACAATAATCAGCCAAAGATAAAAATCACAAAAAACCTTCACAATAATTTAAACAATATGCCCTTCTGATTATTGTACAGTAGATCTTACACTGAAGACGACCAAGCGTTAGGTCGGCCGAAATATTTGCAAATATATTAGGAAATTAAACTATTCTAGCAAAAGTTTTACTCTAAAATTTGTGTCCATGTTGTAATGGAAATAAAAGGTGTTATTAGATATCAATATTACTGATTAATTATTGAAATACTGTAATTGAATATTTTAATAAATATTCACAAAAATAAAATGAATTCTTAATTTAAAACAAAAAAAGTTGTAAATTTTGATATTTTCATTTAGTTTTTCCATATTTCTAAAATTATTAGTGGATAATTTCTTATTATATGACCAAGTTTTTTTTTTTTAAACGAGATGACTAGAACCTAAAAAAAAATGAATTTAAAGAGAGCTCGATTTTGTTTGCACCATGTATTTATATATATGCCCAGCTCCAAATCACGCAGTTTTTTTTTTAAAACTAGGCCTATATGATTGGCATCAAAATAGCTGTAGCGAAACACTTTTGGGGCTGGTATAATGCATATATATATATAAATCAATTAGGCCAGACAATGGGTTTGTAAATAAGTCAAAATAACATTCTAATTTTATGGTATTTTTATAAACAACAGTTATATTTATTGTTTTCCACAAAAAGGATCTTTATGAATTAGAACATTTTTGTTTATAAACGGAAAGAGAAAGTACAGGTGGCAGCAATAAAAGAAACCCTTTGGATACCAAAAGGTGACATTTAGTCCAAAGTTATATTTAATTGAAGCATCAAGTTTTCATGTAAAGGGGTTTTTATGTATGAACATGTGATTAGCTAAATGATTTTGTCTCCTTTATGCATCCAAAGGTTCTATTTTATTTCTGTACTGTATTCCGAACAATAATTTATATCAATTCATTTATATCCTTTATAAAAAGAATAAAAAGACAAATTCAAATCATTGAATATGATGACGAATCAAAGGGATGTAGAGTATATATATATATATATATATATATATTAATCATTACTGGTTTTTGTGGCTCATTTCTGCTATAATGAACATTTGACTTTACAAATTTATTAATTATATTAATATTTATTAAGACTAAATGTCACATTGGTTGTCACTAAGATGCGTTAAAAAAATTAAGATTGTTGTGAGCAAATTTATATATTTATAAAATCTTTTTCCTTTGTTGAAAAAAATAAATAAACAAGAAAGGTGATTGTTAAGAGAGAGCTACGATGACCCTGACCTAGGTTGTTTTGGACGGGAGTGAGTTCTATCGCTCTTATGCTCTCTCTTAAAGCTTTTTTTCTCTCTCTTTCTCTCTCTTAATTCTTCGCAATTCATTCCCCATTAATAAACAATAAATTTCAATCTCATTCAAAATGCGTGCCAAAATAAAGTCGAGTCTTTTTCTCTAACAAAGGTGGCGTAACAAAAACTATTTTAAGGTTTTTGTACGCAAAAACATAAATGAAGCGATTTATTTATTTATTATGAAGAAGAAGAAAATGTCAACTCACCAGAATAGTATATTAATAAGAATAATAGTAATCAGGCTAACGACCGGATTCTCCCAAATAAGAATTCTTTGTATTTTAAGGAAATACGGTTCAAAAACGGATAAATTGTCTTGATTGAAGTTGCGTTGAGGGTCGTGCGTCGGAGGTTGCGGCGCAGTCGGCGTCGGAGCTCCGTGACCAAACAATTTCCCGAAGAACTTCTTCATTTTTTATTTAAGAAAAATAATTAAAAGTCAATACACTGAATGTAAACAAAAGGACTTGACTCAACTAAAAACACACTCTTCACATTATAATAATAGAAAAATGTAACAATCGGCTCTCATTCACTGTGACGCACTTGAAAACTTAACAGATATTAAAGGCGCATTTAATTATGTTTCGCTTCGTTTCGAGGAGAAATGGGAAATGGGGAGATGAGATTAACTTTTAGCAAATGTCGCAAATAGAAAAAAAATACAAAGAGCATTGCCAAAATGCTTTTCAAAAAATAACTAAAATTATTTAAACAATTTTTTTAAATGTCATTAAACAATATTTTTATAATATTTAATTAGAAGAAAATACTAATTAATATAAATATTTTAATAAAAAACTTTTATAAGTTAGATATTTTTAAAAGTTGCTCACATTGTCTTTAGTTTTTTTTAAATGTTTGAATAATATCAGATCAGTGTCAAAAAAATATAAATAAATATGTCAATTTTGTGATTATAAAATTGTGGTAATTAAATTTTTTTTAACGAAATAATAATAAGATACTTAATTTTGCATTCTCTAAGCATATTATATATTTATATCAAGGAAACAAATGCCAAATCTAAATAACCTCACTTTTCTTTGATAACTTTAAGTATTAAAAAAATTAACTCATTTTTAATTATTTATTTAATATATTAATAGAAACAAATAGCTATTCATATTAGTTCGAAAATAATGTCCATTTAATATTAACATTTTTTTCCTTTCAATTTTTCTACTCTTATATAATTTTAAAAAGATTTTTGTTTTTTATTATTATGATTATTTTTCATTGCTGTTATTCATATCTATATATATTTATTCGCATTGCTTATAGATGTGTCTGTGATGTGATTATAATATCAGCCAAATTGGAATACTCTAGATTCAATAAAACTCCCAGAATAAGACGTTTCGGCCTGAATTTATTTGACCATCTCCAATTATTGGGAATTATACATTATACAGGGTGTATTTCAGAGGCAACAAAAAAAAACGAGTTTATTTACATTTAATTTTATGGACAACCAATTACCTAATCTCTGTCGTTATCTAAGACCTTTTGTCACCTCGCTGGTAGAGTGTCATTCCCCTGTTCGTAAAAATTATTTTCCTTTGAATAAAATTTGTCTTTTTTTTCGTTGGCACTTGTTGACTTTCAATACGTCTCCATACAATCACAAATTTTCTTTGTTGGGACGTAAATGTTGTTCATTTAGTTGATAGTCTGCTTAAAAGTCACAGCAGCCAAGAGAACGTATTTTAATATTCCGCAATAACTCACGTCTTTATAGAATCACGCACTAAACTAGACTGGAGTAAATTCTCCAAGCTAAAAATAATTGATTACTTATGGGTACCCCTTATAAATTACAAGGCAAATAAATTGAGGCCCAAAAGAGTTATTCTGGGAGTTTTATTGAACATCGAGCATTCCAATTTGGCTGATATCTTCATCCCTTCATTATATATATACAATATATTTAAAATTTCTCCGTTTTTAATAACATTTTTATTTTTTTATTTTTAGGAGAGCTGTTAAAGAATGTCTGCAAAGCCAACAAGCCGACAAATTTTAAGTCTCTATCGAAATCTTCTTCGTTACGGCCAACAACTTAAATTCACTAATCAAAATTATTTTTATAATAGAATCCGTACGGAATTTAAGAAACATAAAGATATTCCTGAAGATAAAATTGAATTTTATTATAAAGTAAATTGATTATTTATTTTAATTTAAAAAAAAAATAGAATTTTTTCAGTCCATTTGTGATTAATCTCAATTATATAATTGATAATAAAATTGATATACAGGGTGTTTCAGAAGAAATAGTAAATATTTTAGGAAGTGGTAGTCTAAACTAATTGCAATAAGAAAACGGGAGGTTCAATGTGTTGGGATTAAATAGTAACAACTATATCTCTGGATTCATTAAAAACTGGACACATGTTAGATGGAATTCTTTATTGCCATTCGTCTATAACTACCACCCCCTAAAATATTTGCTATTCCACATCCCTACATCCTATATATACAGGGTGTCCCAGGTGTCACGCACCCCATTGTTGGGATCGAAAGAGAAAAATATTCTGAGCCCAAAAATCCATGTTTGAAATTTTTTGATCAAGTAGTTAATTAGTAATTAATTAATAAAAGTGACCAATCAGGAGCGAGCTACAGAAGAATAGAAAATAAGTGGGATAGTAGTAGATAAATGACAGAGAAGCTTCACGTTAATTGTTTTGGTTAATTAATAAAATAATAATAATAATTTTCAAAAATTCAAAAACAATTCATCTGAAACTTCTCTGTCATTTATTTTGAGATTATTATTTTTGTACTTCAATAATAATAATTATTATTATTTTATTAATTAACCAAAACAATTAACGTGAAGCTTCTCTGTCATTTCTCTACTACTATCCCACTTATTTTCTATTCTTCTGTAGCGCGCTCCTGATTGATCACTTTTATTAATCAATTACTAATTAACTACTTAATCAAAAAATTCCAAACATGGATTTTTGGTCTCAGAATAAATATTTTTCTCTTTCGATTCCAACAATGGGGTGCGTGACACCTGGGACACCCGGTATATAGCGATGATCTTGACAACGTTCCTGAAACCCTAAGTGTAACTTATTTATATTATATCCCCAATCAAAACAATCGTCATTTACAGTGTCTTAGCTAAAAAAAATATGTTACTATTTTTCAAATAAATTATCTAAATTAGTTTTTCCTTTTTTTTTTTTTTTTTTTTTAGAAAGGATTGACTTTCCTCAAGGAGAAGAGAGTGATTTAATAAAAATGAATTCATCTTTTCAAAATAGATTTGTTAAAGTTTTTCTTTCCACTACTTTAAGGTAAATAATCTTCATTATTTCACTTAAGGGGGCTCGGGAGTGAAGGTGTTACGCATATTTTTCCCGCTAAGATGGCGTTGTGTGTCATTAAAAGTATGCCCAAATATCAAGTAATTCAAAAATTTGCCAAGAGATGTCAGAATGGTAGCTAATAATATTTAATGCATTTGGTTGATTTTCATTGATCTTTTAACAATAAATACTTTATAAATGTTATTATATATTATGTATCTTTTATAAAAGCATAAAAATATATAAATATAGGCCAGATTCGCTATGGGGATCAGCTGTTAGACTAGCCTGCCATCTATTGCAAGAATGCTGAACTAATTTGACAGTTGATTTTTAAATAAATCATCTAAGCTTATTTTAAAAATTTCTTAATTAATATGTGATTAATAATAACAATAAATTCATTTTTAAATTTAAAAAAAATTAAAGATTATTGGGACAGATTGTTTTTTTGTATTTGCTTGATAACAAAAAATTAATTACGATAATTTTTTAATAAGTCATTAAAAAAATTATAGCTCGATGTCCCAATAATCTCTTATGAATTTAATTCATTTAAAAAAAAACCGCATTGAAAAATTCCTTATAATAGTCTAGTTTTTTTTAAAGTACGTTTAGACGTCGCTCCTGAACCCCCTTAATTTGGTTAACGACTAGGTGTCTTCTGAAACGAATAATAATTATCCAAATTTCTATTTCAGATGGAGACATTCTATAGATAAATCGAAAGTTCCTCAATTATATGAATCGGATTTAGAAGAGCAATTTGTTAAAGGAAGTGGTCCCGGAGGAAGCGCAGTCAATACAAATTCTAATTGTGTCGTCTTGATTCATAAACCTTCTGGTAAAATAAAATTCGACAATCGTAGCTATAGTGATTTTGGTTCCAGAGTATTTAGAGCTTTCCTTCCTAGAGGGGTAGCGATGATTCCAAAAAAGCCATCAGCTCTAGTTTTAGGGATATAAAATGTTCTCTTATTTTGAATTTTTCTAGATTTTTTCAAATTCCAAATAATAATGTAGAAAACTATAAACTCGTATTGAACTATTTTTATCATAAAATTTCAAACTATTTATTTATTTTTTTTCAAATATTTTAGGTCTGGTTGTAAAATGTCACGAATCGCGATGCCAGGACACAAATCGGAAACTCGCCCGAGAGAAATTGATCACGCTTTTAGATAATAAATTCAACGGTGATCAAAGTATTCAAGCACAAAAATTGAAAATTGAAAGAGAAAAAAATTTCAAGTATCAGAATAAAAGAAGGAAATTAGCTGAGATGAAAGCAAAGTGGAAAGAAGAAAATAATAAAGAATTAGCCTGATAGGGTAATTAACCCTCCCCATATTGTCATGTAATATATATTCATATATTTTAATAAAAATATTGTTTTTTTTTTTAATACTTTGTCTTTTTTTAAAACATTTAATTTACAATCTATTATGACTTGCGAGGTACTGTCCGAACAACCTTAATACAGACACTAGATTTGTAATTTTGATGGTTAGCTTCCTTTTGATTTATTTACTTCATAATTAAATAATGGAGGCTCGCTGGTGTAGCGGGCTAGGGTGTCGGCTTCTACAAAGAAGGTCTATGTTCAAATCCTGGGCCTGCGGGATTTTTTTCATTAAATAAAAATATTTAATGAAAAAATCCTCAAGCAGGCACTGGATTGGAATAGTGGATCTCACCACAATAGCCCCCAGGCAACTACACGAGGAGAGGGAGTTGCTGTGACATCCCGTCCTGTGGAAGGGACGTAAAAAAGTTTCCCTCTCAGTGATGCATTCCTCGAAAGGAGTAGGTGCTGAGGGAGTTCCAAACTAGGATAATCTTCCCCAGCTTAGAAGAGGTTGGACAAAAGGAACCGGGTGGAACCAGAAATAAGGATAATAAGTTCGCTAGCTAGAAACGAACGCAGGAGGAGGAGTTAGAGATAGGAAATAATGTAACTTAACGGGGTGCTGGTAGATGGCTACGGCCAGAGGCCGGTTGGGTTTGAGGTGTGTGTCTTCGTGCACGAAAGCACCTCGGGCAAATAACCGGGGAATCCCAGTAGGAATTTCAAATAATAATATTAAAAGTATCAATGACAACTATATTTGCATAGAAATATTTGAACAATATCCTCTTTGAAGGATCGTCTTTGAAATGGAGACAAGGTTTTACCTACCGGGTAAACACAACATTTATAAAATAAAAAACTTAAAAGGCCTGCAGTAACAGAAAATATTTCAAAACATACATATATGAAACAGAACTAAGGAGCTTAAATGGAGTTTCTACACGGGCGTTTTGCAACGAGTTAAAAACTCGTGTAAAATGGCCCTTAAGTCTTCATGTCGATAAAATTTCCGACAATAATTTTTCTATAAAATTGAGTAAACCTCTTAAAGGGGTTTCAGGAGCGACGTCTAAACAGACTTTAAAAAAAACTAGACTATTATAAGGAATTTTTCAATGCGGTTCTTTTTTTAAATGAATTAAATTCATAAGAGATTATTGGGACATCGAGCTATAATTGTTTTAATGACTTATTAAAAAATTATCGTAATTAATTTTTTTGTTATCAAGCAAATACAAAAAAACAATCTGTCCCAATAATCTTTAATTTTTTTTTTAATTTAAAAATGAATTTATTGTTATTATTAATCACATATTAATTAAGAAATTTTTAAAATAAGCTTAGATGATTTATTTAAAAATCAATTGTCAAATTAGTTCAGCATTCTTGCGATAGATGGCAGGCTAGTCTAACAGACGATACTAGTATTAGCCTATATCTGGCCTATATTTATATATTTTTATGCTTTTATAAAAGATACATAATATATAATAACATTTATAAAGTATTTATTGTTAAAAGATCAATGAAAATCAACCAAATGCATTAAATATTATTAGCTACCATTCTGACATCTCTTGGCAAATTTTTGAATTACTTGATTTTTGGGCATACTTTTTATGCCACACAACGCCATCTTATCGGGAAAAACATGCGTAACACCTTCGCTCCTATTCCGCCTTAATTTCCTGCAAATATCATACTCTCTAGCTGTTTCTACAAATGATGATAAGGAGTAGGAAAATGATTCTGGTGGTAGTTGTAATTTCGGGGATTATAAAACAACAACAAAATTCTCATTTTCTTCAACTTTGTACATTCAAAAATTTAAATCACAAGACGAAGGATCGCACTGAGGATTGAAATATTTACAATAAAAAACTATATTCAATTTAACATAGTTTATTAAATCATTTAATAAATTAAAACAATTATTCTATAGTTTTGTATATATTCAAATCTGGTAAGTAGATCTAAAAAAAAAAAAAAAAGGTAAAAATATTAAAATGGTTATTATATACATGATTTTCTCAAATAGAATTTGGCGGCAGCCAGAAGAGAGAGTCGCAAAACTACAAAGTAAATAATACATCTGATTACTAAAATAATACTAATAGTAATACATCAGAGATTATATATAATACATATAAATAGTCACTAAAATTCAATCAATCAACGATAGATAGTCAGGAGGAGAGAAAGGAAGGAAGAAGGAGATGAGAAAGAGAGAGAGAGAGAGAGAAGAGGAAATTTTGATTTCATACCCTACGCTTTTTTTCTTGTTTATTCGGAATCTCAAGACTTGCAATTACGGCGTTTGTAAATTCCGTCGTTGATGAATTCCCGCCAATATCCTGTGTCTTTACCTAAAAAATAAAAGAAAAATTGTTAATAAAAAAAATAAATACAGTTTTGTGGGCCCGAAACTTTTTGGGCCCATTATTGACTAAAATATTTTTAAAAACAGTATCCTGAACCCTGAAGGCCCGCCCTCCAAAGACAAATTTTCATTAATTTTTTTTTAATCTAAATTTTTCCGTTTTTACCGGAGCCCTGAGGGCCCCAGGCCCTTTCAAAGACTAATTTTCATTAATTTTTTTTTGTTTCTAAATTTTTCCGTTTTTACGGAGCCCTGAGGGCCCCAGGCCCTCAAAGACTAATTTTCATTAATTTTTTTGTTTCTAAATTTTTCCGTTTTTACTGGAGCCCTGGGGCCCCAGGCCCTTTCAAAGACTAATTTTATTAATTTTTTTTGTTTCTAAATTTTTCCGTTTTTACGGAGCCCTGAGGGCCCCAGGCCTTTCAAAGATAATTTTCATTAATTTTTTTTGTTTCTAAATCTTTTTAAAAGCCCTGACCCAGCTTAAAAAATTTATTAATTTTTTTATCTAAATTTTCCGTTTTTACTGAGCCCTGAGGAGATACAGTTTTTTAGCCCGGCCGCCCGTGGGCCCCAAGGTGGGGCCCCCGATGGGGGCTGGGGGGGTATTACCACTGACTACACAGTAGAGAAGAGAAACTTTAAAGTAAAAGGAAATTTGTCACTCTTGGTCTTTACCTCGACCTCAAAGCAAGTCAAGCAGATGTAGTTTTTTTTATTTTTTTATTTATTTAGGGTCTTTTTCGACATCTAAGGCAATTTAGACCCCATTCCTATTTATTTCAAATGATTGGTAGCCAAATCAAATGAAATAAATTTTTCTCACTTGGGACGGGAAGCGAACCCGGGAGAAGCTAGTGTCTTCTCTCTGAGTCACGGGCGGAGATGTAGTGTTGAGAAGCAGAAATCGGCCCTCGGGGCTTGGTGTAGAGGTTAGCGTGCTAACCTCTTATACCAACGTCGCGGGTTCGGATCCCCAGGCAGTCCGATGATTTTATTTAAGACAATTGGATACCAAATGGCTTAAATAAGAATGCCTGGACCCCAAATAATATATATATATTCATAACGGTTATCGTCTAAAGTCTTAAATGGCCTAAGTTGCCGAAAAGACTGTGTGAGTGTGAGTGCGAATGAGAAAAAAGTGTGAATGTTTTTTTAAACAAAAAAAAAAAAAAAAAAGATAGATGAGATCTCGAGGAAGAATTCAGCCAAAATAAAAGCCTTTATTGTGCTTTTCTTTTTGTCTTAACTTTAATATATCATATTCTGTCATATATACAATACAATATATAATAAAACAATACAAATCTAACTAGTTGTTTCTTGATGGCTGGATATTATGATATGAGGATGTGGCATAAGGGCAGTCAAGGCGAAAAATAAAATCAAAATCCATTTTTTGTCGACGTTTCGAGTGCCGATTGCACTCTTCATCAGGACAAAAATGATGTCAAGTTGTCAGGTTATAGGACATGGCAGTGTAGCAACGTTTTTACCAATTTATATTCTCTTGAAAACTCCTGTTCCGAGATCGAATGTCGGAATATAGGAGAATATAAATGGGTAAAAACGTTGCTATACTGCCATGTCAACTAACCTGACAACTTGACATTATTTTTTTCCTGATGAAGAGTGAGATCGGCACTCGAAACGTCGACAAAAAATAGATTTTTATTTTTCGCCTTGGCTGCTCTTAAGCCACATCCTCATATCAATAAAAATATATTTGCATTGTTTTATTAATAAGCTATTGTATATGACTGGCTTATGGGCAAACAACTCCATTTTTTTAAATGGCATAATAAAATTGGCCGAAACGTTTTGTAATAAAGGAGTTTCATTTAATAATAGAGGGCTTCCTAGGTGATCTTGCCCCCCCTCCCCTTAATAATAATATTTTTACACAATTACCTTTCCGTCAGAAAGAACCTTATTGATGGCATTACGGATCATGTTAGAATAATCATGCAAATTGACATGATTGAGTAATTTAGCCGAGCAGAGTAGCATGGCAATAGGATTGGCGATGTTCTTGCCCTGAGCGCCAGAGAAGGTGTGCCTTGCACCGGGCTCGAAGACGACACATTCAGCACTGTAGCTGGCACCCGCGACGACACCAGCTCCGCCAACCAATCCACTAGCGAGATTATCCAAAATATTGCCATACAAATTAGGAGCGACCATCACATCAAATTGATGCGGGTTAGAAACCATTTGCATCGTACAATTATCGACAATCATCGTGTCAAACTGAATTTTAGGGTATAATTCAGCAATCTAAAAAAAAAAAAAAATAAAAAATTATCGACGAGGATGGGATTCGAACCCACGCGTGCAGAGCACATTGGATTAGCAGTCCAACGCCTTAACCACTCGGCCACCTCGTCATACTTTAATCATCAACTCTTGTTAAAAGATATTCATTATTTTTTTTTATTATCTTAAAACAACAGATGTTGCTTTTTTTTTAATTATCAGTTCACATGGAAACATGCCAAACAATCAAGAAATTGATAATAAAACTTAGTACATGTGAAATGAGAGGAATTATTATTTAAAATTTAATTTTATCGAACATCTACTAAATTAAGGGGGTTCAGGAGCGACGTCTAAACGTACTTTAAAAAAAAAAACTAAACTATTATAAGGAATTTTTCAATGCGGTTTTTTTTTAAATGAATTAAATTCATAAGGAGATTATTGGGACATGGAGCTATAATTGTTTTAATGACTTATTAAAAAATTATCGTAATTAATTTTTTTGTTATCAAGCAAATACAAAAAAACAATCTGTCCCAATAATCTTTAATTTTTTTTAAATTTAAAAATGAATTTATTGTTATTATTAATCACATATTAATTAAGAAATTTTTAAAATAAGCTTAGATGATTTATTTAAAAATCAACTGTCAAATTAGTTCAGCATTCTTGCAATAGATGGCAGGCTAGTCTAACAGCCGATTAGCCTATATCTGGCCTATATTTATGCTTTTATAAAAGATACATAATATATAATAACATTTATAAAGTATTTATTGTTAAAAGATCAATGAAAATCAACCAAATGCATTAAATATTATTAGCTACCATTCTGACATCTCTTGGCAAATTTTTGAATTATTTGATTTTTGGGCATACTTTTTATGACACACAACGCCATCTTATCGGGAAAAACATGCGTAAACACTTCGCTCCCGAGCCCCCTTAAGTGAGATATAATATAATTTTACAATTTTTGAGATTTGTATCTTTTCAATCACGTAGCGCAATTGGTCTGGAGAGGAAGGACTTTTAGATGAACTTATTTACCCGTTTGCAACTTTTCAAGAAAAGTCCATCACCAAGCTTCATAATATTCGCTTTATGAACACATGTGACTTTCTTCTTTCTGTTTCGTGTTGCATAATCAAATGCAAATTTCGCAATACGAGCTGATTTCGCTTCTGTGACTACTTTAAGACATTCAATAACACCGGGAACAGTTTCATGTTCAAGGGCTGAATATTCACCCTCGGTTTGCTCTCGGATGATGACTGTATCGATGTTAGGATGTCTATAAACATAAAAAATATAAAAAAAATTATTTTCATTTTACAGTTCGTTTTTTTATTTTTTTTGTAATTGGAGGTTGTAAGAGGTTGTAACGCAATACTCAAATGGAAGATTACTTCTTAATGGATAGCAGGTTCTTCAAGCAATATTTCAATAAAAAACATAAATATTTTTCATTTTCAGGATTTTTATTGCACATATACCACCAGTTTCGGTCACTCAAATGACCATCATCAGATCTGCAAAAAGAACATGTTACATGCCAAAAACATCACATCAATATTCTTATATTATAAAAACCTTTTAGAATATTGTGATATTTTTGGTATACATGGTTATATATTTATATGTATGGGTGCCTGTGTGGATAGTTTGTTGTTTTTTCTTTTGACTTGTGCCAGCTCTCACGTTGTAACATGTTGTTTTTGCAGATCTGATGATGGTCATTTGAGTGACCGAAACTGGTGGTATATGTGCACACACAGTCATCAAATGATTAAAAATCCTGAAAATGAAAAATATTTATGTTTTTTATTAAAATATTGCTTGAAGAACCTGCTATCCATTAAGGAGTAATCTTCCAATTGAGAATTGTTTATTTTTATCCTTAAAAATCTTTCCTGTGGCCAACTGAATCTTCGAGTTTCTACATTGTTTTAAAAACTATCATCTTTTCTATTATTAGAGTAATATCTGAAAATACCTGTTTTTAATTCCCGGGAGAGTTTTAACATGAACGACATTGGCATAGAGATCCAATTCATTTCGTAAGAGCATATTCAGTGTGGCCAATTCTCCTGTTCCACTCTTATCAGGACTGGCCAAGATACCCTAGAAAAAAAAAATTTCATTTATTCTACATCTATCAGTGTTTCAACTCAAAAGAATGAAAATAAACTTGCTGTCGACAATTATTAATAAAATTCATTCAGACTAAATAGAGAATGGAAAAAATTCACTGCTCCAATTTCATAAGAAATCGAGAATGGTATGTACAAAATTGAAATAAAATAATTTAATAATGTTTTTGAAGAAATTATCACTCGTCTCCGGTATATTCTTTTCTTTGAAGACTTGATCATTGGATATTTCTGTCTTTTTACTTTGAGTTAACTAGAAGCTGATAGAACGTCAACAAGTTTTGTTTCATTCGCTTGAGCCTTACAAATTCAATCTTACCTTAAGACAAATGCCATTCCTTTGAATGCTTGAGGTGACAATATCGAGAGGAACACTTCGTTCAGGAGTCAATTCAGATATGACATATTTCTCAAAATCGATAGGAATTTCAGCTGCCTGAAATTTAATTTATTAATTAATAAAAAAAAAAAAATTTCATTTTTTGAACTTGAACTCAAAATTTCACACCAGTTGGGGAATAGACAGATTGAGGTCCAGAAGTCAACTCAGACCAACTAATCGACGATTCACCATACAACCATCTCTTTCCTAGACCTTAAAGACTAACTTCTGTCATATATACCGATCCAAATTGGGGAGTAACAAGATCGCGAGCAGGAAAACAAATCGCCACCATCAAGTTTATGTTAAAATATTCCTATTTTTCCTTTTTTTTTTTTTTTTTTTTTTTTTTTTTTTTTTTTTTTTTTTTTTTTTTTTTATAAGTTAAATTACTTTTTTTTTTCTCTTCTTCTTTTTTTTAATATCCTATTTTTATTCCACCCTGTTTATAAAGATTTCTTTTTTTCTTTTAGTAGAGAGAGGGGGTGTGGGTGACGTCTGAGGCTTCAGGCAATTCAGACAGATTTCTTTTTTAAAAAGAAATTTAGAATAATTATTCAAAAAATTAAATTTAGCTCCTGAATTCGGTGAAAATAAAGTGTTACGTTGCGCCGATATACGAGGGGAGGTCAATAAGTCCGAGATAAAAAATTACTTTATTTTTCAACGTAGTCTCCTTTGAGCTCTATACAATTTGTCCAACGTTTCTCCAATTTTTTTATCCCTTCCAAAAAATAAAATTGTCGAGGGCATCAAAATCACCGTTGGAGTCAAATCTCATTTTTTCAGGTTTGGAAACAAGAAATAGTCACTCGGGGCTAAATCCGGAGAATAGGGCAGCAATTCGTATCCCAATTCATGGATTCACTTTTTGCCATTTTCTTCTCCAATCACGAGGTAGTTTGCTATTAATGGATGTCAAACAAAAACTAAAAAACCCAGTTGGTTCAAATTTCGACACGAATCAGCTGATAGTTGCCTGCTGACAGGAGCAGTGTTGCCATTTCAGTTAAGAGGCGGGAAATTCAAAAAGTCACGGACTTATTGACCTGCCCTCTTGTTAGAATTCAAGATAATATGGACCGTTTATTTTGAAAGTGGTGTAAGTCCATTTTCTATTGTTTCGAGAAAATGAAAGGTTTGCATATCTGTTAATTTAAAAATCTAGGCAAATGATATGAAGTCGGTGAATGTTTCTACTTCTTTATCAGTGTCTAATTTAGTTATATAAATTTGTTTTAGGCGAATTTGACTAAACTAATATATAATTACAAGCTGCCAATGGACTTACACCACTTTCAAAATTAACCAACTGTAAACTTCGTTGAATTTCAATTTTGAAAAATCAAATATTACTCAAAATATACTTCATATTAATTCAATATTCTTTACAAATAATGACACGATATAAAATAGGAGTAGTATTTTTAATTTTAGACGTTAATTACATTGTTAAAATTACAAGATATTCGTAGTATTTACTTATCCTCTGTATATGGATGGCAGAGTGTTGAAATATTTATGATGTACCGGAGGAAATAACTGCTTGATATCTTTATATTAATAAGTAACCTATTCTCGTAACCAGTGGCGTCATTTCAACTTTTTCTTAGAGGGGGGGCAAACTTTTTTTTTTCTCTTCAATTTTCTTACAAATAGCTATCTCAAATTTGGCCAAAAGGTATTTAATTAAATTAATTTTTTAATTTTATACAGTTTCGTAGATATATTTTATTTACGTAGAATAATACCTAGGGAGGGAGAGGGGGGGGCAAATACCCTTCCCCCCTACAAATGACCCCTCTGTTAGTAATTCTTAACAAGTTTATTAACAAATGCACAATAACAGACAACCATCTGCTAAGCTACCTACCTCAAATTGGACTTACACCACTTTCATAATCAACGATTATGCAACTTCTTTTACTGACCAATTTTCAATTGTACAAAACATGGGAATTTTTTAAGGAATTTGCCACTAGCTAGTTATACATAGAAAATTTACATTAAATTAAGTATGAATTATGTGATATCTCAGATTTTTTAAAAATTGGACTTACACCACTTTCAAAATAAACGGTCCATATATAATTTATAAGTATGGGAAAATATTTATATTCTGTTACCAAGGCAATCATTTCTCCTGTCTTTTCTATGAAGTACAAGAGTAAAGTGTGCTTCAAACAGTTTTTAGAGCAAAAATGAGAATATACATTTTATAAAATTATTGATTTTTGAATTTTCAAAATCGTTGGAGCGAATTTTGAGAAAATCGAAAAAAAAAAAAAACTGAAAAAGTACATCAGTAAAGCATTAGTACTCTTTGGCCGACCGATTTTGTTCAAAAGCTTATTTTCATGCCTCAGGTGGATGCCTAACTTAAAGTGCGCGTCTCAAAAAGCCGTTATAAGACGATTCAGTACCGAGTTACTCTAAGCGGCAAGAGATGGCGTTAGTTTTTCCCATAGGGATACAAGGGATTTATTCCATTTCATTTTAATGATTCCAGCTAATTAATTAAGGGTAAAAATTAATTATTTGTTAACATAATGATTACTAATTTAATTATCTATAAGATATAGAGCGAATTTTTTTAAAATATCTTTTATTTAATGCGATTAATCTAAAAAAAATTTTATTTTTTCGAAAATCAAAAAAAGGTCTTTTATAAGTTGTAGATATTTTAAATAGCTTTAATTTAAAAAAAATTTGAGTTCGATAGCTTCAAAATTGTGGCCGCAATCTCTCAAAATTAGTACCCCGAGACGCGCACCTTAAATATAAAAATTTCAGCCTCCTAGCTCAATTCCTTCATGCTTTAAATTGAACTCAGAAAGACACACAGACCATGTCGCGAAAACCACTTTTTTGGATTCAGGGGACCTCAAAATGTGTATATCCATCAAAATCTCGACATCGAATTTTTGACATGAATCCAATACTTTCTCTCTCTATATATATTAACATATATAGAGGTAAGAGAAAATAATTATGTATATAAAATAAGTTCAATGAAGGGGAAAAAAGCATAAAACCTATTCGTATATACTTGTAATTCGTGCATAAACTTGCTTATAAAATTGAGCAATAAGCATATTGCTTAAAAGCCGATCAATTAACGTAGCAGAGGGAGAATTCCCTCTTCTGTGAGTACCAGAGCATTTAAATATTCTCCATTTGCCTATTAAAAGCAATTCTCCAATGAGCGGCGAGACAGACCACAGAAAGACAGAGACAGAGAGAGGAAACTAATTACAAACAAACAAATTCGGTGAGAAGAATTCACTTTAAATCGGAGGGTTGTTTTAAATCTATAGGTATACTCACGAAGGAAGGTTATGGTGATGATTGTAAAGGGGGAATAAAAGAAGAGCCTTCTTATCTATTTTACAACAATCCCAAAGGGTATTTTAATTAATGGTTAGCGTTACAAAAATAATTCATATTAAAGACAGATGCCGGGTCGCAAGAACCTATTTAAAGGTGATTGGTTCGTAAAAGCTGTCTTTAAACTAAAGGTTGAAATTCGAACCTTAAAACTATAAAGTATCCACTAACCTGATTTGTTTCATTGAAATAAATAAGAATTTGGTGACTAAATTATCACGCGAGAGAGGTAAGATATAAATACATTAATTTAATTGAGTTTTCTTTAGTTTCTGAAACGTGTTAAGCGATATTATTAATTATTATAGATATTCATCTGATGAAGAGAAAAAGTGAGATTATAGTATGGTATATTCCCAGTTTCTTTATAATTTAACATCTGAAAGTCAGATCAACCAACGTATTTATTATTTTTATTTTACGATATTTAAATATTTAAACATTTTTTGTTTTGTAACCTAATATTAACAATTAAAATTTAAACAATACTATTATAATTACTATTTTTATTTATTTTATAATTTTGGTACTATTATAAATTATACAATTTCACAATGCGCCCTTGCGGTCAAATGGCCAACTTCAAAGAGAGCTGTCATTTTCGCGTGATCTTAATAGAAGAGAATAGTTAACTGTTCCTTTATAGTTGCTTTAGCAACAGCCTATAATTTTAAAGCCCAAAGCGATGTTTACTAACAGACTTTTAAATATTTACAGAACTGTTTTCTTTCAACCAGGCAAGAGTACATTTAGTTATACGTCTCATTTCTATATTTATTTGACGAAGTGATGAAGTGAAGTTAGAATGGGCTAGTGTAAATGTCAATTTTTAATGTAGTTGGCCAGTTGACCGCAAGGCAGAGTTGGGTTATTTACACGATTTTGCAGTTACATTTACAAAAATCTAACTGTAATTTACTTAAATAACTCGGGTGCGAATGCCCCGAACCCCTCGAGAAAGGAAACTCAAATAAAATTCATCTAATTCAAACAAAAACAAGATTCAGTAGATTCATACTTATTAATTTGACATTTTATATTTCTTTCTTTTTTTATAAAATGCTTCTTGACAGATCTAATTAAGATAAAATAAATAAATAGTATAGTTTTTCCTTCTTTTTCTATTCTTCTTGTTATATTTTAGAAACCAAAACAAATATTACTTGTGAATTTGTTTAAAATCTTAAGGATTCATATAGTAATGGAGGATTGCCAGACCAGATTCCACTTTTTGGGTCATATATATTCTAAAATTAATTTTCCCTATGTTTAGTTCCTTATCAGAAACCTAAAAAAATAAAAGCAATCTGAATTTTTTTTTTTTTTTTTTTTTGTGCTACAAAAAAAAAAAAAAAAAAAAAAAAGGGAAGGGAATAGGATGGGGTGTTGGGTAGTGAAGTGTGGGGGGTTGAGGGGGGGGGGAGGAGGGGGGGTTAATTATCTGATATTAATTAATTAAAGAAAATAATAAATTTACTCACAAATGAAATGACAGTGGTAGGTTAGGTTACCATATTTAATTTTTGAATTTCATTTTTTAATTATTTTATTAACATTTTGAATATATTATTCACTAAATAAAGAGCAAACAACATCGTCAATGCTCTAAAACACAAAAAAATATGAAATGAAAACTTTGAACCTGTTGTTTTTTCAGGTAGTTGGGTTTTTACTGTTATTTACGACGACCTAGTTATTTTCAAGTTAGTAATTTATGCGTGTAATTTTCTCGTCTGTAAATAACTTTCCAACTCTGCTGCAAGGGAGCATTGTATGATTTATAATTTCATACGTGTTATAAAATTTATTTCTAATTTCACTTTCAAATATTTTAGTATTTATAATAACATAACCTCAAATTAATATCTATAATAATTAATATTCTAATATCGCTTAATACGTATTAAAAATTAAAGAAATCACAATTGAATGTATTTTTGTGTTTAGCTGTTTCTCATGATGATATAATATAAACACCAAATTAATTCAATATGAAAAATTAAACAAATATTCTTTATACTGTAATTTAAAATTAGTTTAAAGATTATTTTAACAAACCAATGACTTTCTTGAAAATAAATCTTTCCATATTAAAAAAAAAAGGTAATTTATATTAAATATTTCGCCCTATATTATAGGATAGATAATATTTTACAAGGATTAATGGGTATATTTTTAAAGAGGCCCTCCCCCTTCTCTCTCAGTCAAGAGGCTCTTAGCCCTCGTCTATATTCACGAATATTTATGAAATTTAATATATAGGCACTATGATTGTTATATGAATGAAAGAAGAGAAGAGAGGGTCATTTTTCAACAGGCATATAGGATGATATAAACTAGACATGTTAAAAAAAACTGGTGGTGACACATTACTCCTTCTCTTTAAGTAGAAAATTTTTGATATAGAAAATTTAAACATTCATTTTATATTAAAGTAATCTTATTAAATTAGTAAAAGAATTTGATTTTCGGTTTAACTGTGGTTTATTTGTAAAATTTACAACTTTTCAGCCACTCATTCTGTGCTCTTCTTCAGGTATTACAAAGGTTGTTACATCTGTGACAATCTCAATTGAATTAGTTGAGAAAAAAACAAGATGGCTGCCGCTTCTCGACATGGACGCCATCTACACATGAGCGATCGCAGCGCCCCTACATACAATTTGATACGATATTCGAATTATTGTATTTTTAAAAAATAATTGAATTTCGAGAATTATTGTATTTTTAAAAAATAATTGAATTTCGAGAATTTAAAAAAATAATTGAATTTAGGGAATTATTGTATTTTTAAAAAATAATTGAATTTCGTATCAAATTGTATGTAGGGGCGCTGCGATCGCTCATGAGTAGATGGCGTGCATGTCGAGAAGCGGCAGCCATCTTGTTTTTTTTCAACTAATGGATCGTTTTGATAACTTACCTACCCCAACATTAAAATAGCCTCCCTATGGGGAAGTACATGGTGTTTGTACTTCAGCTATTTTAATGCTGAAGGACAAACACCATGTATTTCCCCATAGGGAGCATTAAAATAGCTGAAGGACAAACACCCATGTATTTCCCCATAGGGAGGCTATTTTAATGTTGGGGTGGGTAAGTTATCAAAACGGCCTATTCAATTGAGATTGTCACAGATGTAACAAACTTTTGTAATCTTAGAGGAATTGTACCTGAAGAAGGTCACAGAATGTGTGGTCGAAACTTTGTAAATTTTACAAATAAATACAAAAAAAAAAAAAATAATAATAATAATAACTTGTATTTTTTGTTAAAAATTACAAGGAATATATGTAAAGTCAAGAAAATAGATTTCAAATTTTCTTTAATTAATAAAATATAATATTTTAAATATTCAATTAAGAAATATTTTTTACTTAAAATTTAGTAAAAATATATATTAAATTAACTTGAATTAGATTTATATAGTTTATTTTGAAATAAATTTACTGGGAAAGAATAAAGTATCATTCAAATAATAACATCTTGTTTTCAGCGATGTTTTAATGGCGGGTGGTTCAAATTACGTTTTTATTTTTTATTTATTTAAGGTCTTTTTTGGCATCTATGGCCTTTTAAGATCCGTTCCTATTTATTTAAATTAATTGTTAGCCAAAACGCTGAACCTTACTTTTCTTTTAAATTCGATTTCATTAAGGAGAACACATCCTGCCAGGACAAATATGCTTGTGCATGTTTAAAATTCTATCGAGCGGCTTGCACAATTAAAATGCTTGTGTAAAATTCTCCTATTTGCTTGTACAAACAGATTGCACATGCAAGCTTGTCAAGTGTGCAGTTTCGTGTGTAGCCCGTGGGTGTTGCCGCCTTTACTCCACAAATTTTAAGAAATAATTAGCTAAAAAGTTGATCAAATTCTCTAAAATTAATAAAATCGATTCTTTAAGTACACAAAAAAAAAAAAAAAAACGTTAAAATTTAATAAAAGCAAATCGAATTGGGATTTAAAAGAAAGGAATGGATATGTCTAAGAGTAAGTGAAGTTCTAAGAGAGAGAGAGAGAGAGAAAGAAAGAATGTAACGGCGAGGAGGACATTGATTCGTCGACAGATTCCACTAAATGCATTCCAATCTGTCCAATTGAGAAGTTTCTCTCAAGGGAAGTTTCTGTCTAATCCCCTCCCCCCCCTCCCTCCCTTTTACTTAGTTTTTTTCTACCCCTCCCCCTCCCCCCCCCCCCCCCTCCAAGATCTCTCTTCTAATCTATCTTTAGTTAAAAGCTACCACCCCATACTTTAAGAGGGCTTAAACAAAATTCATTATCTCTTCAGCATTTGTCACCTTGTTTTTTTCTTTTTCAAATAAAAAAAAAAACAAATAAACGTTAATTCATTATTTTTAATTCTTTCATGGTCGAATAGTGACGTCACGTGGAGAAAAAGGGTGCTTTTTTTTAACGTTTCTGCTCTAATTTTATACCCAATGGTTTGATTACATTGCATCTTTCGATATGATTTTTTTTTAGGCGGCCACATTGGATTTTTGGTCCGAAAATACTAAGGCATTTTAAAAGTATTTTTTTTATGAAAATCTTTTTTAAAATGAATTAAATTTGTGAGCATTTTACTCAATAGAAAGATTTTTTTAAAATTATGATTTACTAAAAAAAGAAAAAAAGAAAAATTATTATTTTTTTTTTTTTTTTTATTTTTATAGAAAATACAACAAAAATTTCTATTATAATAATCGTAATTTTTTTTGAAATCTAAAAATGTAAAAATTAATATTATCCAATCTATAATCATAAAATGGATTAGTGACAAAGTAAAAAATAAATATAGGTATTTAAAAATTAACGACAAAATAGTTCAGCACTCTTGCAAAAGATGGCAGTTTAGTCTAACAGCCACTCTAGTCACTGTATATGGGCTAGATGCTGATTGGTCGAAAGTAGCAAAAATCCGCCATTTTGTTTCCAAACATGCCTATATTTACCATGTAAAAAATTTAAAAATATTTTTTTCTTCTATTAAAATTTTCCTTTCATTTGAATGTCCTGATAATACTAATTAAAATTTAATACATTTTTGTACTACAAATAAGTAAAACTTTAAAATATTAATTAGGCCAATATGAAATGATAGCGTTTTGACAAAAAAAGCTTTAATTGTAATAATTATCATAAATTATGATGAAAAATTAATTTTAAAATATATAAACAAAATTTTAAAAATAAATATGTACTGGTATATATTAATGTTAAGGGGGGGGTAATGATTAAAATCGTCAATTTAGAAATAGAGGGGGGGGGGGGTCTTGAAAATAGGGGGGAGGTAGACAATTTGCAATCTGCCAAAAAAAAAAAAAAAAAAAAAAAAAAAAAAAAAAAAATTTTGAAACAGTGAGCGATCTGTTCAGGCTAATACAGTGACTTTAAATATAGCTATAGTCACTGTGTTAACATAATCTGGTCATGCGAGGGTAGAATACGCCATTTTTTATAGGAAAGCAAATTGTCCATAGGAAATGTAACATTACAAGATATGTTCTAACCTCTATTTCCAAAATTGACAAATATTTGACATAATCATTAAAGTTTATATTTAATTATAACATAAATAACATATACCAGTACCTATTTACAATTAAAATAAATGTTCTTATT
>JAKCPI010004754.1:0-16466 GCA_023213315.1 Euborellia annulipes
GAAATTTTTTCCTCAAGGGGCCCGGGCCTTTTAAGCTCAAAATCTTAAAATTTCAACTAAAATAAATCATTTTCTTGAAATTTTTTTCCTCAAGGGGCCCGGGCCCTTTAAGCTCAAATCAAGTTTGATCTTTTTCACGACTCAGGATAGCTAAAAACGCATTTTTAAATAACTTTATTTAAATAATATTGTAAGCTATGTATAACTATTTCAAAAGTTGTGTCAAAAACTGTGTAAAAAATTGTTGGAGTGAAGGCCACAATAGCCAGGCACATAGTAAAAAAAAAACTTTTTTTTTTTTTTTTTTTTTTGGGGGGGGTCGTATTAGTAAGTAGCCCCGGGGCCCGTCAAGTCTGTCTGCGACCCTGGCTGTGAGTGTATTTATTGACCAGGCCAAACATCCCATTGCCCCCGAGAATCGAACCCAGGATCTCCAGCCTTTCCGGGGCAAATACACTCACAGCCGAAAGTTTCGACTACTTTTTGGCCGAAACCGAAACTACGGCCGAAACCATGATTTTTGGCCGAAACTGGCCGAAACCGTAACCGAAACCGAATATTCGGTCGGTTCCTAATATACAGTGCCGTAACAAGGGTATGAAGCGCCTGTGGCAAGTGTCTAACTTGCGCCCCCCCCCCCCATAATCCAGTGTTTCCTAACCTTTTTTTTTTGCCAAGTTCCTCATTAATGATATATCGTATATATATTGCTCGTTTGCTCCTCCAGATTCGTTCTCCAACTCCAGCCAGCACAATTGGTTAAAATTGTGGCCTTCATGCCAACATGAATAAAAAAAAGTAATTTAAAAATTTGTCAAAATTCCCTAAACATAGGGTTACCAAAATTTATATTCCACAAATCCTTTCTCTCGTTATAATGACAGATAAATTATAAATAGATTATAAGTTAGCATTAACAATAAAAGGGAATTGATAATATGATTTAAAAAAAGAGTGCAGGAGGTGGATTTGAACTCGCGACGTTTGGTTACGTGAGATTGGAAAAAAATAGAGATTACTTGTGGACGATTTAACCACTTGAGCCACGGTTTATTTACTAGAAACAAGGAAAAATAAGCCATGTAAGAAGCATAAAATAAAAGAAGTATTAAAAGAATTTTAATATTCCACATATGATATATCATTTTTAATTACTTTTTATGCTGATTAATAATTTATAATCAAAACTTCTAAAGGCATGCCTAGTTTTCAAATAATTCAATGGACAAACGTCAGATTGTTTATGCCTTAATGTAATTAAACCAAAAACTCTATCTAACATATGATACATGTCATTAATTCTTGAATTCCCCCTGATTCCAGAGAACTAAAGCCCTTTTAATTATATGATCTAATTTGGGAGTTATTGGCGATCAAAGTTAAGCTTATTTTTGACCTTAATGACATCTCAACACTCAATTCTATCTTATCGAAAAAGATTATTTAGCATTGTCTGATTAAAACCAAATTTTTACCAGAGATTTATAATTAAAAAATGAGTATTTTTCTAAAGTTTCATTGAGATTGGTAAAGAAATTAATAAAATATTGACCATTTTGTAAATTGAGTTTTAGAATTCGGAATCCCGGATTGGGTAAAGAGAGCGATCTATGAACCGGGTCTAGGCTTGAATCTGAGATCCAAATTCTAAAACTAAATTTACAAAATAGTCAATATTTTATTTATTTCTTTACCAATCTCAATGAAACTTTAGAAGAAAACTCATTTTTTAATTATAAATCTCTGGTAAAAATTTGATTTTAATCAGACAATGCTAAATAAGCTTTTTCGATAATATAGAAAATTGAGTGTTGAGATGTCATTAAGGTCGAAAATAAGCTTAACTTTGATCGCCAATAACTCCCAAATTAGATCATATAATTAAAAGGGCTTTAGTTCTCTGGAATCAGGGGGAATTCAAGAATTAATGACATGTATCACATGTTATATAGAGTTTTTGGTTTAATTACATCAAGGCATAAATAATCTGACGTTTGTCCATTGAATTATTTGAAAGCTAAGCATGCTAGTGACATTTTGATTATAAATTATTAATCCGCATAAAAAGTAATGAAAAATGATATATCATATGTGGAATATTAAAATTTTTTTAATACTTTTTTATTTCATGTTTCTTACATGGCTTATTTTTCCTTGTATAAATTAAATAAACTGTGGCTGAAGTGGTTAAGTCGTCCACACCTATTTTTTTCCAATCTCACGTTACCAACCTTCGCGAGTTCAAATCCAGCTCCTGCACTTTTTTTTTTATTCTCAACTGTTTTTTATACCTCATGTGGGGGGGGGGGCAACCAAGTGTCGTTCTTTTGTATTATGACAGCATGTTTCAAGCCTGTTTGAGTTAACCAGTATTTAAGATATGATCGAGCCAAAGGCTGCACACGGTCGATTTTTAGTCGCGCGATAGTTTAGTCGATGGAGATATCGTCTTCTCTAGTAGACTGAAATTAGCGATCTATCATAATTTAAATAAGCGAGTGCGGTACTGTGCTCCACTAGTGGGGCATGTTGCGCGTAAATCGACAGATCCGTGGTGCGACTCCCGGCGGTACCTACATTTTTCGCTTATTTAAATTAATAAATACTTGGTTATTCTGCTAATATCTAATTTCAAATATATAATATAATTAATTAAAGTTAATAAATATATTTAAAAATTTCGAAAAAAATAAATAAACAAGGCTTGTGTTTCTAATTTCACCCCTTAGTTAAGCCTTATGCCAAACTTTGGATCTTAGCTAATTAACCACGACCTGGGCTCTTTTTTAATCATATCATTAACTTAATTATGAAATTGAAAAGACTCGAAAGTCATAGCCACCTACCCTAACCGTGGTATAGCTAATTAATTAGAAGTGAACCAACCGATATTAATAATAGAATTCGTAATCTTAAGTAAAATAAAAATGCTACATAACCTCACATCTCAATGTTCTAATTCTAAAAATAGGTATCAAATTTTCCGTAATTTCATGATTTAAATAAAACCTTTGAATTTTTTTAAATTTAATCAAATCATAATAAAAACTCTATCCCAAAAAAAAAAAAATAATTGTCTTGCTGATCATATCTTGGTTTTTTGACAAATTATTTTAAAATTAACTCAATGACGTTGTCAGTATTCAGTCAAGATAATTTTAGAATCCTTCCTTGTGCCAATGGCCTCTTTTTTTTTATTTCTTGCTTTGCTCAAATGTACCTTTTTATAACTCATTAAAATTAGAAGAATGAGCGGGATAGAGGAAATTAAAGGAATAAAAGGAATCGATGCTTGACAATGCAACTGTTTACAATAAAATTTTTCACTCTCTTGTATGTAACTATTAACAATAAATTAAAGATAATCTTAAAACAAAAAGACATTTTTTTTTTTAGTTATTTAAATTTCTTTAGATTTGGATGTAAAACAAAAGGTAAAGATTTCACCATTTATTTTTTTCCTATCATTCCATTTTACCGCGCTGCGGTAAATTCTAATTTGAAAGTTTAGGAAGGGGCCCAGGCGGGCTTTACCACTTGTATTTAAGGGGCTACGGGAGCGAAGGTGTTACGCATGTTTTTCCCGCTAAGATGGCGTTGTGTGTCATAAAAAGTATGCCCAAATATCAAGTAATTGAAAAATTTGCCAAGAGATGTCAGAATGGCTAATAATATTTAATGCATTTGGTTGATTTTCATTGATCTTTTAACAATAAATACTTTATAAATGTTATTATATATTATGTATCTTTTATAAAAGCATAAAAATATATAAATATAGGCTAATACTATATCGTCTGTTAGACTAGCCTGCCATCTATTGCAAGAATGCGGAACTAATTTGACAGTTGATTTTTAAATAAATCATCTAAGCTTATTTTAAAATTTTCTTAATTAATATGTGATTAATAATAACAATAAATTCATTTTTAAATTTAACAAAAATGAAAGATTATTGGGACAGAGTGTTTTTTTTGTATTTGCTTGATAACAAAAAAATTAATTACGATAATTTTTTAATAAGTCATTAAAAAAATTATAGCTCGATGTCCCAATAATCTCTTATGAATTTAATTCATTTAAAAAAAAAACAGCATTAAAAAATTCCTTATAATAGTCTAGTTTTTTTTAAAGTACGTTTAGACGTCGCTCCTGAACCCCCTTAATAAATCTGCAGCATCTTTCTTTTAAGTAATTTGTGAATTCATTTTATTTATAAAGTTGCATTCTCAATCAGGCATCCAGGGACATATATAATAAGAATAATTAGATTTTAAACATTTTATTGGCCAAACTTTGATTTGTTTTTTTAATTATTATAGAATTATTTAATGATTACTGACGTATATATTTATGATATTATATAATAGATTATGCCCTTTAATTCTACGTTCCAGCTCGCCGGCTCTAAATGAACATTGTTCAAAATTGTTCGAAATATTTTAAAAAGCAACTAGAATCCATTTTTTTTCTAAGAAAAAAAAAAATTAATAATAATAAAATATTTTTAATACATGAATAACAATCTTTAAACAATTTTCATTGTAATAGAGCAGCTAAACTAGCCCGTAATTTATGTATATATATATATTTATATGGTGTGTTTTTTGTTTTGTTTTTGTTGCTAGTTTAAAAGTTAAAGGTGCTTTTTGTTTTCGGATCTTTTTTTTTTTTAATTTATATATAATATATAAACAATTTACACTGAAGGGCACCCAGCATGAAGAATAATCACGCGAGATTCTGCAAAAAAAGAAAGCAAAGAAAAGAAAATTAGTATAATTAAGAGAGATTAGTATTTTGAGTAAAGTTAAATTTTTATTTGAAATCAGAAAAATAAGTTTTACAGCAAAAAAAAAATTTGTAAAATATATAGTAAAAAATTTCTTTTATTTTCGGTGAATGATCCAGGGCCCTATTTCATAAAGCTGACAATGACAGGTGACAATTTGTCAATTTGTCGAATACCTGTTTCATAAAAATCCGCTCTTGACTTAATTGTCAAGTAAAAAAATGACATATTTGTAAAATTGTCATGACAATTTGTCACTTTTTGATTTCGTAAAATTTCTAGGCTGATAGGTGAATTTTGACAATTTGTCACGAATAATTTGTCACTTTTTGTTTTTGAAACGAGAATTGTCGGGACAATTTTTTTTTGGTTGACAATTGTAGAAAAATTCTGACAGGCACTAAAGGCTGTGTCATATAGGCCTAACCTAGAATATATTCACATTTATTTACATCGAATTGATTAAAAGGAAATAATCTATATAAATAAGGCTTATTTAAAAAAATAATCAAATTTGCAATAATGCTTTCTTTATTTGGTAATATAATATTTAATTTATTTAATATTTAATTAAAATATTTACAAATTAAATAAATGAAAATCCAAGCCTGAATTAAATATGATGTCGATTATTTTTTTTCTATGATAGATAACTTTTTCGTTTTTTTCTCTCTCCTTTCTTTTTATTAGCCAAAAATAGAGGAGGCAAAGACAATTTGATTCAGATTTATATAAAAATAACGAAAATATAGAAGAAATATGAAGGTGACATTAACCTATATATATTTTATTTATTCAAAAACTAGGCCTATATTTAAAACAAATATTAAAGCAACTCAAGGAACTTAAAGAATTCTCCGTTGGGGATTCGAATATAATTTAAAACAACTTGCAGTGGTCCCGAATTTGCCGGGTTCGGATCGGTTAAGATTCAGCCTGTTTAGAAAAAAAAATTTTAAACAACTAGGGAACTTTCTCGGCTTCGGCTCGGTTAGTTCCAAAACCGTTCAGTTCGAAGCGATTGGATATTACTTAAAAAATAAAAATGAGCAGCCGAAGGCTAGCTAGGTAGAAGGAAGTAATAAGTGACAAATTTGTATTAACTGACACTTTTTTTTATGAAATGTGTTGACAATCGTTGTAATTGAACTGCTTTTCAGCAGTCGACAATAAAATAATTATCATAGTGTAAAGCTTGACAATTTATGTCAATTTTTGACAAGTGTCGTCGCATTGTCAACTTTTATGAAATAGGGCCCTGGTCATTCAATAAAAAGTAAACTTTCGCAACTAATTTTATTATTTATTCTTTATAATTTTATCCAAGACCCAAGAAGCAGCAAATACGTTTTTTTTTATTTCTCCAAAGAGAGAAAACCTTTAAAACACTTTTGTTAAGAACACGAATAAAAATGAATTAGTATTTATACCTCTTAGTGCAAGAAGTTCTTTCCCAAATTAGACTTCTTGTGTTAATTCTCTGATTAATTCTTCTTCTCGGGAGTTTTCTCCCCGGCTTCGGATTTCTCGGCGGCAGCAGCTGGAGCAGGAGAAGCAGGGGCAGCTGGAGCTGGAGTGGCGGCAGCAGCAGCAGCAGCAGGGGCAGCGGGAGGAGTAGCAGGAGCTGGAGTAGCTGGAGCAGCAGCAGCAGCAGTAGGAGAAGGTGCAGTGGTGGTTGTGGTTGTGGTAGTTGCAGCAGCTGACGGAGTAGCCGGAGTAGCCGGAGCAGCGGCGGCGGCAGCTTCTTCTTTATTCTCTTTAGTAGTAGTTGCTGAGGCTGCTGCTGGCCCTCCGGTAGATGCAGCAGCTGCCACTTCTTGTTTACAAGCCTCGTCGAAATTTTCAATCAACTCGGGCACTTCGTCATCTTCATCAAGTGTAGCTTTAGCTCCTAATCCGGAGCCACTTGAGACGCTTGAAGCGAACCTTTTGAGTTGAGCAAGTCCCTCTGGACCCAATTGGCTGATGATGCCCGGCAACATTTCAGTGATCTGTTTGTTTTCACCATGGCCTGTGATTGCGAACGTATTAGCAGCGAGGGAAGCTTGAGCCTGAAACAACAACAATTAAATTTATTGTTATATTTATCACGAATTATTAGAGGAATTTTTAATCATAGACCACATTTTTTGTATTAAATATTTATTAAAATTATAAATACTGTACAACGTTTCGACTGTTTATTCTGCAGCCGTTATCAAGTGCACAGTCTTGGCGAGGCCACGTCCAACTTCTTTCCCTCTATTTAAATAATATTCATATTATAAGGATAGTGAATGAGGGAGAAGAAAAATGATTGTCTTTGCTGTTAATTTATTATAATTGTACCATCTATTGCAATAGTATTGAGAAAAAAGCCCGGCAGTTAATCAGCCCAAATGATACACGTTCACCAATATATTAAAATGATAAATTTTTATGGTAATAAAGGCCGATCGCCCAATTGCCTGCTTTGAAAAGATATTTCTTAGACAGACTAGCTGCCTAACTTCCGGGCTTTATTCTCAATACTATTGCAATAGATGGTACATGTATCGATCATAGGTCCTGAGGAAGGGCGTGACTGGCGTCCGAAACGTCGACGATCAAATAAATCTGATAAAAATTGATCTAGTTTTTGTCTGATTTGATTTTTCCTGACCAGTCATTTCAACTTTTTCTTGGGTGGGCGGGGGGGGGGGGGGGGGGGGGGACATTTTTTTTCTTAAAATTTACTTACAAATGGGTACTCAAATTTGACCAAAACATATTTAATTTAATTAATTGTTTAATTCTCTACAGTTTATATACTCGTAGATGTATTTTGGAGTATTTTATTTAGAATAATATAAAATTTTATAAAAATCAGAGCCCTTGGGGGGGGGGGATGCCCCCCCAAATGACGCCTATGTTCCTGGCTGCTTTTCGCTATCCTTATCAAATTAAACAGCCATTTTCTCCATCAATATTCATATTAAATTATATTCTGCGTTGAAGAAAAGGCGTGAGGAATTCGTTCTTGCCGGGGGTCCTACGACCCCACACGTTTGCTTTTTTTTTTCTCGCGGACCCCTTTCTAACTGTAAGCATTTTATGTCAAGCTTGATTTTTGAATCAGTATGAATTTCTTGGTATAATGTATATGGAAATAATTTTTTAACTAGAATTGTTTTTGCAGACAGCTGGGGGTCCTAATATCCATTATATTCAAAGTCTCAAAAAGAAATAATATATTAAATAGTAATTAATCATTAAAAAAAAATCTGGTGTGACTGGCGCACAGCACACAACTTTCTCTTACCTTCGGTAATCGAAAGTTGTGTACTGTGCTGTCACACCAGATTTTTTGTGTCGACATGTATTTAGTTTCCGACAGTACGGTTCATTCGATTTACAAGATGTAAAATTTATAAGTATGACAAAATGTTTATATTTTGATACCATGGCAACCATTTCTCCTATCTTTTCTATGGAGTACAAGAGTAAAGTGGTCTTCAGAAGATTTCAATGTCAAAATGAGAATATACATTTTAAAGAGCAACTAAAAAATAGTTGATATATGAATTTTAAAAAAAATCGTTGGAGCAAATTTTGAGAGAATCGAAAAAAACTGAAAAAGTGCATCAGTAAAGTACTAGTACTTTTTGGTCGATTTTGTTCAAAAGCTTCGTGTCACGTCCCATGGGGGTGCCTAACTTAAATATAAAATTTCAACCTCCTAGCTCTTTCCGTTCTTGAGATATTTTGTTCACAGACACACAGACAGACAGACACACACACACACACACACACACACACACACACAGAGACAGACCATGTCGCGAAAACCACTTTTTTGGATTCAGGGGACCTCAAAACGTGAAGATCCATCAAAATCTCGACATCGAATTTTTGACATGAATCCAATACTTTCTCTCTATATATATATTACATATATACATAGGTAAGAGAAAGTAAAAAACAATTATCAAAGATAAGATTTGCATCATTTTCTTAATAAATATCAATCTTATTTATTTATCACATACAAGAAGATTATATAATTAATTCAGAAAACATTTTTCAAAAAATAAAAAAAGTATGACGTTATCTGCCCTTGGAATTTGTAATATTTAACCTATATTTGGCCTCTGAAAAAAATAAATAATCAAGGAAATGAAGAGAAAAATTTCATTCGCCTTATTATTCCCTAATTGTGATTGATAGGGAGGGTGACCTCGACTTTCTCTTATAGTCTGACAACGCGTGATCATTCTGTTTTTTGGAAAAATAGAAAAAACTTTATGCTGGGGCGATTAAATTGAGGTTATGGAGAAATGACAACCAGCGACTGATTTGCACGCACGTTACACGTGTAACTGTCATATATTTTTTAATATATATAGATTTTATTCAATTTTGAATTTTGTTTTACAATTTAAAAATGTGTATACAAAATTAAAAATATTTTGCTAGACCTAGATACAATAGGTGAAGTCAATTAATCCTAGTCTTTAATATTTCCTTTTTCAACAAGTTTTGAAAAGTTTTCAAATCTTTGACATTCTTTATACTTTTATTCAATTTATTAAAATTCATTAATCCCCTATGGAATAAAGTTTTTTTGTTTTTTAGCACTTTTGCATTTATCAATTCTCAACTTATTTCTATCTCTTAAGCCATATTCAAAATTTACACTATTAAATTTTACTCTTTCATTTAAATACTCTGGCATATCTCCATTAATCATCTTGAAAACCATTGACATTGAATTATAATATATTGTCTCTCTAACATTAAATATTTCTAAAATATTTAACATTTTTTTAACTGAGGTGTATCTGTCGCACCTTAATGTTGTCCTCATACACCAATTCTGTTTAATTTGTAGATCATTTACAACATACTCGGGTAAGGAATTTAATATTGTTGAACAAAAATTCAGGTGTGGGGAAATTATTGATTTATATAAGAGCAGTTTTGTGTACATAGATAAATTTTTTTCCTATTCTCTGGAGAAAATATGCCTTTTTCGATACTTTATTAACTAAGTATTTACCATGCTCCAGGAAACGGGGATCCCGATAGGAATTTCTAATAATAATAATAAATATTAAATAAGGGTTATCGTAAAAAGTCTTTCTTATATATATAAGTTGTCGAAAAAGACTGTGTGTATGTGTATGTGTGAGTGTAAATGGAAAAAAGTGGAAGTGTTAAAAAAAAAAAAAACTTTGATAAAGTAAATAAATAAAAATTGAACAAACTCGCAACGATCCCATGGACCTGAGTCCGGGAGAGATCGTTTTTGTTTGTTTGTTTTTTTTTAATTTAATTTTAATTGATTTTTAAATATAAAATTATCGAGAAAAGGATATTTTCGAATAATTTAACTTGAAAAATATTAAAAAAAGATAATCCCTTTTGTTCCCCTTCCCAATAGAGAGCAGATCGTTGGCCGTGCACAGAGAACCATATCACTCGTTTGCGGGCTGGCTGGCGAAGCCCTCAGATCTGCATTACTCGATGGTTGGCTGTGATGCCATCAGCATCTCCATGAATCGGTGGTTGGCAGGGAAGACTTCACAATCAGCAGATATCTCGTTTCCTGGCTCTTGGGCTGCCCGAATATCATAATCACTATTGTCTGGGAGAGAGACTGCCAAACTACAATTACTTGTCTCGGACGAAGGACGACCCACACTTGTATATTTGCCGAGAAACGTCCGTCTTCACTTGCCGTGCGTTTCTGACGCCAGATGCGACCGAAACGTCATTACTACATTCATCACCGAAGACACCAACCTTCAAATATTATTCCATTTTAATTTTTTTTTAAATATTTTTCAATAAAATTTCAAATTATTTTTTTTTAATAAATATTTTTTATTTTTGCGAGCAGATCACACACACTCCCTGATGCGTCCCCATCACTTTTTGGGAGATCTTCAAAAACGTTGCGAACTTTATATTTGAAAATTTAGTACAACAAAAAATATTATTCCCAAGGAAGATGGCAAAATAAAAACAAAAAATAAAAGATAAGTTCTCTATGTTTCTGAATCAATGGACTCTCTTCCGAACAATTGGGGATTAGTAAATTGTTTGATCAGAGAGCTTTTCTGATGATGTAAAGGTTTCTGGTATTCCAATGAGCAAGCAGCTAATATTATTTCAATTATCTATTTTTTGATGTGCCAGGGTCGACGTATCGGTCACATATAGAACAATCCTCAGGGCCAAACCATTGTCAACATAGTGATCCTCCATCGGCTAAGGGCATTGTTAATACAATAGATCAGTGGTTCCCAACTTGGGGCGATCGCCCCCAAGGGGGCGATTTCGTTTTTCAGGGGGGCGATAAATAAGCGGGGGGGGCGATGAGTATTCAAAGGGAGAAAAATTATTAGTTTACTAAAATTTAAAAAACTAAAAATCAAAGAGAAAAATCTCCTATTTACAGGATGGTCAGGATAGAATAGGACAAAATAATATAAAAAAAATAAAATAGTCTGAAGATAATTCCAATCTAGAATTGAAACGTCACTTTTAGCTCAAATCTTAAATTTCAATTAAAAAAAAATAATTTTCTTGATTTTTTTTTTCCTCAGGGGGCCCGGGCCCTTTAAGCTCAAATCAAGTTTGAACTTTTTCACGACTCAGGATAGCTAAAAACGCAGATTTCACTGGCTAATTTTCAAAAAATTTTCATACCCCCAGATTCCCCCCCCGAAATCCTCTGTCCAGATCTGACCTCGATAAATTAAAACTTCGTAACTCTTTGTTTAGGAAATTTTGAAAAAATTTTATATAACTTTATTTAAATAAATATTGTAAGCTATGTATAACTATTTCAAAAGTTGTGTCAAAAACTGTGTAAAAAAAGTGTTGGAATGAAGGCTACAATAGCCTTTTACATACTAAAAAAAAAACTTTAAGTTTTTTTTTATTTTTTTTTTTTTTTGGGGGGGGGGGGGCATATTACCAAGTAGCCCCGGGGCCTGTCAAGTCTGTCTGCAGCCCTGTATATAGGCCTTCGGTAATAAAATTGTTTAAAATAATAAAACTGCTTTATTATTTACACTTTACTTCAAATTAAAATTAGGCATACAATGAAAATGTAAAGGGGGGCGATAGGTGTTAGTCAACCTCCAGAAAGGGGCGATGGGTCAAAAAGGTTGGGAACCACTGCAATAGATCTAATTTGGTTATTATCTAATAACCTCTGGAGGATCAATATGTTGACAATGGATCGGCCGTGAGGATGGTCCTATATGTGACGGAAACGTCAGCCCTGACACATCAATAAATATATACCGGTAATTGAAATAATATCAGCTGCTTGCTCATTGGATATCGAGAAACAGTACAGTGAGGGACAATATTAAGTCCCACCCTTGTGATTATTTCATTGTTTTTAAAAAAATATTATATATTTTTTAATGGAAACTTTCATGGTTCAAGCCTAGATAATTTCCAATAAAGATTTTCATTTTCTTTTATAAAAACAATGAAATAATCACAAAACGCATGGGTGGAACTTAATATTGTCCCTCACTGTACGTATCATCAGTTATACACCTCCTCCAAATGTAAAAAATATCTATTATGATCAGTAGCGTAGCCAGGATTTCTGCTTGGGGGGGGCCCAAAAGTTTTATGAACCCCCCCCCCTTCTCCAAGAAACTTAAAGTGGAGAATTTTTTTTTAGATAATATAATAATTATAAATAAATAATTTGTTTTTTACTTTCTCTTACCTCTATATATATGTTAATATATATAGAGAGAGAAAGTATTGGATTCATGTCAAAAATTCGATGTCGAGATTTTGATAGATCTTCACGTTTTGAGGTCCCCTGAATCCAAAAAAGTGGTTTTCGCGACATGGTCTGTATGGTGTGTGTGTGTGTGTGTCTGTGTGTGTGTGTGTGTGTCTGTGTTCACTTTTAAGCATGAAGGAATTGAGCTATGAGGTTGAAATTTGATATTTAAGTTAGGCACCTTCCGGGACCGGAAAAATAAGCTTTTTAATCAAAATCGGCCAAAGAGTACTAGTACTTTACTGATGTACTTTTTCAGTTTTTTCGATTTTCTCAAAATTCACTCTAACGATTTTGATTAAAATTCAAAAAATCAATTACTTTTTAGATGCTCTTTCAAATGTATATTGTCGTTTTGCCCTCAAAATTGTTTGAAGCACACTTTACTCTTGTGCTTCATAGGAAAGATAGGAGAAATGGTTGCCATGGTTACAAAATATAAATATTTTCCCATACTTATAAATTTTACATCTGAATTCAAATATTCCCTACTGCCGGGAACTAAATACATGTCGACACAAAAAATCTGGTGTGACTGGCGCACAGCACACAACTTTCTCTTACCTTCGGTAATCGAAAGTTGTGTACTGTGCTTGTCACACCAGATTTTTTGTGTCGACATGTATTTAGTTCCCGGCAGTAGGGAATATTTGAATTCAGATGTAAAATTTATAAGTATGGGAAAATATTTATATTTTGTAACCATGGCAACCATTTCTCCTATCTTTCCTATGAAGCACAAGAGTAAAGTGTGCTTCAAACAATTTTGAGGGCAAAACGACAATATACATTTGAAAGAGCATCTAAAAAGTAATTGATTTTTGAATTTTAATCAAAATCGTTAGAGTGAATTTTGAGAAAATCGAAAAAACTGAAAAAGTACATCAGTAAAGTACTAGTACTCTTTGGCCGATTTTGATTAAAAGCTTATTTTTCCGGTCCCGGAAGGTGCCTAACTTAAATATCAAATTTCAACCTCATAGCTCAATTCCTTCATGCTTAAAAGTGAACACAGACACACACACACACACACAGACACACACACAGACAGACAGACAGACCATGTCGCGAAAACCACTTTTTTGGATTCAGGGGACCTCAAAACGTGAAGATCTATCAAAATCTCGACATCGAATTTTTGACATGAATCCAATACTTTCTCTCTCTATATATATTAACATATATATAGAGGTAAGAGAAAGTAAAAAACAAATTAAAAAAAAATTTTTTTTTCTTGAAATAAAAAATAATTTTAATACAAAATTCGTAAATATTAGAGAATTTTTTCAATTATTTATAAGTTTTTTTGTTAGATTTTAGAATTTATGAGAGTTAATAAAATAATTATTTAAAAAAAAAAAAAATCATTAGGGAAAACAATAGGTATTTTTTTGTTTTGGAGAAGGCTTTAGGGGGGGGGGGGCGGCCCCCCGCCCCCCCCTGAATACGCCACTGATTATGATTAAGGAAGTTGAATCATTTAAAAAGAAATTTAAGGAATCACTTTTCATTAAATAGAAAATAATACATAATGTTATTTAAGCTTAAATTAGACATTGATATTTATCAGAATATTTTATTTTTGGATGTCATGGCATATATTTAAATATATAAATTAAAAAATGTTTTAGTTGCTCTGATGATGAATAGAAATTGAATAAATTTCAATCAGCAGCTTAATTTTTTTTTTTTTTTTTTTTTGTGTTAAAACATATTTTATAATACCAACTTGTCTACCTTGACAGAATAATCCTCTGTGTTCTTTTCTGAATAAACTTGCCTGACGCTTTTGGTTTTATTTTAACATCTTTTTCATTTTGATTTAATGCATAAATATTAAAAATGACGCATTGAGATACACCAATGTTATAATTAGTCGATTTGATACAGCATATTAAACTTTTTTATATATATATACAATTTCAGAAGGGTCCTTTGCCCTTTGTAAAAGCCCCTTAAAGGAAGAGAAAGGATTACGCAATTCACAAAAAGTTGGGAACATCTGACAAAAGTGATGTTTCAACGCATTTCTGTGAGTAAAACAATCACCGAGCTTATAAATGCTCAAAAAAAGGGGGCTGGGTACCAAAACATAGCTCAAGATCCCATTGTATTGAAGTCAGAGCGACAGAGAGTCAAAATGGAAGACAAAGAATGTAGAAATCACCGATTATTATGATTTATTATTAAAAGAAATCAGAAAATTTGTTGCATAAGACTCAAGAGATGCTATATATAGAGATGGAATAGAGTTCGGTATTTCTTAAAAATATTTTGGAGGCGGATGGTCAAGGTAATAATAACCAAAAAGCGAGAGAATGTCCCGATAATCAATGACGCTTGGTCACCGAAACGTCCAAAGAGTTATAATAACTCCACGGCACGGCTTCTTGAATCCTTTAAAGGATGGTGCGTCAAATGCGTCGTGAGGCTGCCTCGGGCTTAGTGCGTCGCATTGCAAGTTTCGCTTTCCAGATGCCGGCCGGGCTTGCTTCAAATCTTTCTATTTTTTAAGCTCACATCGAAAACAAGATAAAGAAAAAGCAAAAAAAAAAATAACAATTCTTTTTTTATAATGTACCACTCTAGTCACATTTATAATGATCTAAATGAATAAAAAATAATTAAAATTTTTGAATTATTTCATACTGAAATGGTCAATTTCTTTGTTTAAATTAAATATAATAAATTAAAAAGAAATGTTTCTTTGTTAGTTAAGGCGTATCATGCAGGCATGGTTAGGGTTTGAATTTTTTTTTTTTTTTTACCTTGGGATTATTGAAATGGATAACGGTTCCATCCTCTTTGATCATATTAACTTCCTCAATGCCCGGGATGGTGTTCACCGACAGTTTCTTCAACGAGCTCTGCAATTTCTTGTCGTCGGTGGCGGCGGTGGCATGCACCACCTTCTTTCTTACGACGGGGTAGTTCCTTTCCCCCTCCGATTCGCACTTGGGCCTGCAATTTCTTCAATTTATCCGTGTTCATATTTTTAATACGTTGTCTAACAAAAAAAAAAAAATTCAAAATATCAACAAAGATATATCGTTTTAATATACAAATTTATTGTTTTATTAGAATGCACGTGTCTTCAAAACTCTAGGTGGATAGCAAAGGGAAATGGATGCTCACTTGCAGGCGATGTTAAGCCAAGTCACGGCAAAATGGCAATGTTGCTGAATTGCCTCAAGTGAACATAGAAAACATTTTTCAAAGTGGGAGATTTAATAAAAAGAATTGTAAAATTAAAAAATATTATTTTTTTTCTTTTTTATTTATTTCAAAAAAATAAACAATTTAAAAATTTAATTAAACTCTTATAATATCCGAGAAGCCACACTCTAAATAACACACACTCAAAAGAATAAATTTTTAAAAGTGTCGGATAAAAGAGAATGATCTATCATAATCTTATAAATCAATTAAATTTAAAGATACTCAGTTGCGAGATTTTCTAAATTATTATTATTTTTTATTATAATAAGTGAGAAAACATTTCATCAAGTAATTGAACTAAGCCCTAGGAGCTATGCGCATGTGCAGAATGAATAAACTGTTTCAATTTTTTCAGTGAGCACAGTTTAAGGTTGGTTCAAAGAACTGTTACATTTGCCGTACGTATTATCAACAGGGCAAAATTATTTTTCTTAGTATTATCATGTTTATTTATTAGCTATATTTATTATTAACGGCGCTCCAACTTGTATACCTGAACTCATTATGAATGAAAAAGAATACATCGTAATGCTGGGTCTTTTTCGGGGGGATTAGACCTGATATTCTACTTCTTCCCCCTCCTAGGGCCGTGAGTCTATCGGCAAATTTCTAGGCTGTTGATGTTTAGGATACAACCCAAGAAGCGAGAGAAATTCCAGAATTAAAAAAGATTAA
>JAKCPI010004755.1:0-19412 GCA_023213315.1 Euborellia annulipes
TGTTTTTATTTTCTTCCTGGCTGCATGTGACTATTGGTCATTATAGGTCTTCGGACCTTATGCACCCATTCCAAAAAAAAAAAAAAAAAAAAAAAAAAAAAAAAAAAAAAAAAAGTGGAAATTGACAATTAATTGAAATAAATGGCTTTAGATGCCGAAAAAGAAAAAGAAAATTTAAAAAAAATGAAAAAAATATATAAAAAATCTGGTGTGACTGGTCGCACCAGATTTTTTGTGTCGACATATGTTTAGTTTCCGACAGTACGGTATATTTGAATTTCAAGATGTAAAATTTATAAGTATGGGAAAATATTTATATTTTGTTACCATGGCAACCATTTCTCCTATCTTTCTTATGGAGTACAAGAGTAAAGTGCTCTTCAGAAGTTTTCAATGGTAAAATGAGAATATACATTTTAGAGAGCATCTAAAAAATAATTGATTTTTGAATTTTAATCAAAATCGTTTGAGCGAATTTTGAGAAAAAATCGAAAAAAACTGAAAAAGTACATCAGTAAAGTACTAGTACTTTTTGGCCGATTTTGTTCAAAAGCTTTGTGTCACGTCCGAGGGGGGTACCTTATTTAAATATAAAATTTCAACCTCATAGCACTTTTCGTTCTTGAGATATTCTGTTCACAGACACACACACATACAGACTATGTTGCGAAAATCACTTTTTTGGATTCAGGGGATCTCAAAACGTGAAGATCCATCAAAATCTCGACATCTAATTTTTGACATGAATCCAATACTTTCTCTCTTATATATTTCATATATAGGGTAAGAGAAAGTAAAAACCATATTAGCAAAAATTAAATGGAATTATTTTTTAATATATTATATTATATAAAATATTTATGCAAATATTAAAAAATAAATAAAGTCTGTACTTAAATTTATTATTTATTTGCATATATTAAGAACGTTTATCTCTTCTCACGAAGATATAAAAACTTAATTAAAACTTGATACATTTTCCATTTTGCTCAGGATGAAATATTTTATTTTTTTCTCAACATACTGTATATCAATATATTATACTGTTAAATTATGATTTTTTTTTTTTAGGTAAATTAAACATACCAAAGATCGGAAATTTTCTATACTTCGATAGCGAAAGATTAAAGAATTTTTAGATAAATATATTTCCCACATACGCGGGTTTTTTTTCGACATCCGAGGCCATTTAGACACCGTTCCTATTTTTTACAATTGATTGATATTCAATTCAGTCGAAATTTTTATCGCTCGAGTCGGAATATGAACACCTAACCTATATCACAGCGGGATTTATGGAGGGCATAAATTATTTGCACGTAGTTTCAGTTGCCTATTTTCCAGGAGTCAAAATTTCTCCAATATAGCTCTGTCCTGGTTTTCGTTATTATTCTATTCCCTCTATCAACTCTCCACTAATTCAATCATTAATGTTCATAAACATTTATAATGAATGAGGTTTTATAGCAGGGGTACCTCATGTGGCCCTCTGGGAGTCATGTTGCGGGTCGCGATGCTAGGTCAACGAAAAAATACAATTTCTTTCTTTCCCAATATTTTTTTCTTCTGAAATAATTTTCATATTGCAAATTAGATTATTCAATTTAGCCTAGATAGGACGATAATATTTGTATTCTACATGAAATTTCTGAGGGTTTTATTCGTTTATATTGGGCGTGGTGGACACTCTAACTATTAACATAATAAAAAAAGGTTTTTTTTTTTTTTATTCAACTTCCACCCTTCTTGTTGAAAGAAAATTCCTTCAATAATCGATTTCTTAATTGAACTCCGTCAAATGGAATGAGCGAAACTATCATCTTATTTTTAATTTATGATCAATAAGTCCATTTAATCCTCTACTATATAATTGTTGAGTAAATAAAATATATCCTATTTATCGTGGAATTTTTTTTCAACTTATCATTCTTTCTCTTAGAATTTATCTGATCAAAATTTATCAGCATTTTCCTTCTTCTAAAATATTCAATTCATTCAAGATTACAATAATAAAAAAACGATAATTATTAACTAATTAAAGTGAATTTTTTATTTTAGTAATTTTATATAGTCTATTTTTGTTTATTGATAGAAATCCAAAATGTTACTCAGAGAGTGAATTTTAGAAGACTTCCCATAGAGCCCAGATCAAATAAGTTGAGTGAAAAAATCATTCAAATTTCACCAGTATGGTTATGATTGAGATGACTATTTTAAAAACATTTTATTTCTATAGCATATTTCTGAGCTTTTTCTAAAAGCTTTTTCTAAAAATGGATGGTATGGAATATAGCAGAAATATTCTCCAAAATTTTATTTTTTTGGAAAGTAAAAAAGCTTTAGTAAAAAATATGGTATTAAATCTAAAGGGGAATAAATAATTAATTAATTGGACCCATGACCCCTTCCAAAACAAATAACTTGGTTACGTCATTGCTAAATTGCTACATTACTTGAATCGATGACCACGAATTATCTAAATAGAAATTGATATTCTTTTGCTTATATTTATTTTATTTTCGAACATTACGATTTTAAGCTATCTATTACCTATTTATTATTCAGACTTATTTATTTAGTTAGGTATAGTTTTTAAATCATAATAATAAATATTTCCGTTTAGTTACGTTATTTAGACACTGTAAAAAAAAAATCTTAATTTTAGTGTGTTTTGGAATACTAAATTTACAAATTTCCCTTGTAAATGACATCTACTATGCATTTATCTACTACATTTACAAATGTTACAAACAAAAAAAAAACATTTTAAAATTACAATTTTCTTCGAAAAATAGAGTATGTATTGTAATTTTACAAACATTGTATAGTATTTTTCGTTAAAAATTGTATTTTTTCTCGAAAGCAGTTTGGGGATTCTAAAATTACCACACATTTACACTCTAATTTTCAAATGTCATTCTAAAATTACAATACATTTGTAAATGGTTTTTGCAAAGATTTACTCAATTTAGTATGATTTTGTGTAGGAAATATGCTTCCTAAACAATTATAAAATTACAAAAATTTTTTACAGTGTAGAGTGTCATTAGTTATGTTATTTAGAGTAAAATTTAAGCCCTGTGACTAATTCAAAGATCATAAAACAACCTAAGGGTCTAAGGATAATTAAATTATATTGGCTATCAAATAATTTAGATAATGTTTAAAAATTTCTCTTGAAGTTAGGGGAGACCGGGGCAGGTTGGCCCACGGGGCAGGTCGGCCCAGTCGCGATATTTCGCAGAATAATTGGACGATTGTGTTACGGATCAGAATGAAGGTTAATAGCACTGCCACACACCTTCCGCCAAAACAACTATAGCGATCGGAGTAAATTCGCATGAGCTAGGATCATTTATTCGTTTTTTTGCACCTTGGAGTAAATTTTCATTAGTTGAATAAAATTGTTTTATCTACTTTTTGGTTACTTCGAGGATAAAAAGTGAGCACTATGTTTAAAGGTTAGAGTATAAGGATTATTTCTCCATGGCATATTAATTAAAAAACATCAACGGGATTTGTGCGGGATAAAAATTGTTTCAAATATGACGATGGGGCAGGTTGGCCCAAAAATGACGGGGCAGGTTGGCCCACTCGATTTTTTGCCATTGTATGTATGAAACCGTTAAACCCTGTTTTATCTTTTTCAATTTTAGTGGCAATGAATGATGTAAAAGTAACAAAATAAAAATTATTATAAATATCGATGTTATACTGGCCGTCATTGAGAGTTTATTGGAGGAAATTTTGCATCATAAATGAGCATGTGTGTTTGTTTTTGGGAAATTGATATCAGATATATGAATATGTTCTTATTGTTTTCTAAAACGTTCTAGTTCTTTGAATATCTGTGGTTCGGGAAGATATGAAGTGTTTCCGCGTTTTTTTTTTTTTTAAACATTCACACTTTTTTCCCATTCACACAGTCTTTTCGGTAACTCCGGCCATATAAGACTTTTACGATAACCGTTGTATTAATAATTATATATTTTGGGGGTCCAGGCATTCTTATTTAAGCCATTTGGTATCCAAATGGTTAGCACGATAACCTCTACACTAAGCCCCGAGGGCTAAGAGATTTTTTAAAAGAGCACAAATTGAGCGTTGGGAGAGAAAAGTTGGGACCCTTGTTGGGATACTCTTTTTGCCAACTTGCCAAGCCCAAGTAAGGTGTCTGCAATGCTCTTCATAGCATTCTGACTCTCATCTCCAACCTCTGGACCACGGTTATAACAGTGATTCGTAAATACAAAAGAAAAACTGAAAAAGGAAAAGTTCTTGAAGTCACGATATACTTTTTTTGATTTAGTACTCACTTATTACTGAAACTGTTGCAATAACCAATTATAATTTAAAATAAATTGTGTGTGTTAAAATTAGGTTGTTTTAAATTATTTTCTTGCATTTTTATTCATATAAAAATAACAAATGCCTTCGGGCCAACCTGCCCCGACCACGGGGCAGGTTGGCCCACTCGAAATATTTTAGAAATAATTATTTTTTTTAATTTTAACATCAATTTAGGAGACTTTTACGATGACCATTTGGTAGCTTAAGGTTACACCAACATTTTAAAATGAAAACATAAACGAAAATGATTAAATAAAAAATTTTATAAAAGAAATAAAAATTAGTGGGCCAACCTGCCCCGGTCTCCCCTACTTGTGGCGGTTTCTACATAATTTAGATAATTACTTAGTATAAATCAGATGGCAAAAAAGACAAAAAAATCTCCCTTATTCTTATGCATAGAAGGCTAGTATACATTTCTCATATATGTTTATTCTCAGAAGACCAATAATGTGACAAATTTTGATTCTGAATTATTTAAGAACCATTATTTGATATAAATAAATTTTCGTTTGCATGCCTGGGTTCCGAACCCACAGCCCTTGGTGTTTTTTTCATTTGATTGTTAATTAGGCATTTAGTGTTTAGTGTTTAGTTGTTAACTTGAATTTTTTATGACAAGTTTAAAATGTAGAATCTTTCGTGATTGATCATAAAAAACCGACAATTGCGAATTAAAAAATATCTAAAGTATGTACTTTAATTATCAGAAAAAAAAAATAATAATTTCTCAAAGGAATAAAAAATTTCTGGATTGCAAAACATGGCTAAGGGCTAGATTATACATAATCAAACCAAAAACATAAAAGCTCTAAAATTCAAAGTATTAATAATAAATGATCTGGATTTATCTATTAGTCCTTCAAAAACTAAGAAAAAGAAACAGCTGATTCTGACACTTCGTTGATATCAGTATATTAAGGAAATAAAAAAAGTCAGAATTTTTTATCTGCTATCTTAAAAAAAAAATTAACTTAATATAAGAAAAATTTCTTTTTTTCTCTATAAAGAAAAATAAAAAAACTTGTGTACAAACGTCACAAATGTAAGAACTTATCTCTATTTTCTAGCCAAAACTATCAAGTTGAAGGTCTTTGGGTTATTAACTTGCAGAACGACAAAGAAAGCAAAGATCTTGGTATAAACTCCAACACATGGCATCATAATCTATATATTATATTAGATAATAACCTGCTAGAAGTGTTAGATATCAGAAACAACAATTTTTAATGTATTAGCTTTTATACTATTTAATATTTTAAGAAATGTAGCAACTAATTGGGAAAAATTTTCGAACCAAATGAGGCGACTCATTTGGTACGGATGGTGTAAGAATTTTCATCAGGGACTAGTACAGTGAGCGCCACAATTATATCCCCACCAGATAGAGCCTTAAGACTTCTTTTTTTTTTAACACTCAAATAAAATCATCGGATTGCCTGGGATCTGAACCCCCGACCCTTGGTATACAAGGCAGAAAAGACTTTAAAAAAATAATAATTAAAAACTATTTTTGTATGACTTATGCACCCATTCCAAAAAAAAAAAAAAAAAAAAAATTGAGCTACGAGGTTGAAATTTTATATTTAAGTTAAACAATTAAATTGATTTGCAGCTTCTTCGCCGTAGACGGATGGTTGGTCAAATAAATTATAAAAACATTGTTTCTATTTTAAATTTAGTTATTATTGGTCAACTGCCTTGTACAAGTATCAGTTTCGATGCATTCATCATCCTCAGGAAGCTGCAAAGTCAATTTAATTGATATAAATCTCGCCTGAATCAGCACATGAATTTAAGTTAAACACCCCCCGGGACCGGAAAAATAAGCTTTTAATCGAAATCGGCCAAAGAGTACTAGTACTTTACTGATGTACTTTTTCAGTTTTTTTCGATTTTCTCAAAATGTGCTCCAACGATTTTTTTTAAATTCAAAAATCAATTAATTTTTAGATTCTCTTTAAAATGTATATTCTCATTTTGCAATTGAAATCTTCTGAAGACCACTTTACTCTTGTATTTCATAGGGAAGATAGGAGAAATGGTTGCCATGCTAACAAAATATAAATATTTTCCCATACTTATATTTTTTTATTATAATGATTTTTTTGGCACCAGCACTGCAGGCTTTTTGTGCCTTATACATAGTTAATTTAACAATGTTCCAATAGTAGTAATAAAAAAAAATAAGTTAAAGGGCTTCATTCTTCTTTCTTCCTTCCATAATTTTTATTTTCTTCCTTTCTTCATTCTTCTTCTTTCCTTTCTTCATTCTTCTTCCTTTCTTCATTCTTCTTTCTTCCTTCCTTCATTTTCTTTTCTCTCTTCATTCTTTTCCTTCTTTCCTTAATTTTTCTTCTTTCTTCTTTCTCTTTTACCTTTTCCTTCTTCTCCTTTATTTCTTTTCATATTTCGTTTTCGATATTTAATTCCTTCAGGAACCCAAACAGATTTTCCAATTCACTATTTAACCATACTTATAAATTTTACATCTGAATTCATATGTTCCGTACTGTCGGGAACTAAATATATGTCGACACAAAAAAATCTGGTGTGACAAGCACAGAACACAACTTTCGATTACCGAAGGTAAGAGAAAGTTGTGTGCTGTGCGCCAGTCACACCAGATTTTTGTTGATTTGTGCTTATATTAACTTGAATCTAACAAGAGCAAAGTTTGCCTTTTTTATCTTTAGTGTTCCTACTCTGTCATGTTGACATGAAAATATATCAGTTCGTAAAAAAAAAATCATACTAATCACTAACAGGTTAGTTTACAAAACAAGAAAAAACCGATTATAAATGAAGAAGCAACTTGTGGGTTTAATATCCATCACATTCTGCGCATGCAAGCTATTAATCTCGCTATCTCTGATACGGGTCTAAATTATAAATATATTATGTACCAATAATTTAAGAATGGCATCAGATGCGTGATAGAGAGCTTTAAAATAAATCCCCATGAAATCGCTCGGATTTCTTTGATTGAGATCGCGAGACGCTATTAAAAATTGATTTTAGGAAACAAGAACTTATAATAAATAGGCTACACTTTAGTATTAATTTTTAAAAAGAGAGTAAAATCCAACTTGCCTCTCAAAAAAAGAATAGGCTACGTGTGGCAAACTAATAAATAAAAAAATAGAGAGGATGAGGAAGAGGAAGAAAAAAGAATAATGATCCCTTCTCAGGTAGAATAGCTTAAATAAATAGTTGGCCCTGTCCTATCGGGTCGAAGAGTCAGGAACCCCTCGAGGGACACTCGAAACTTTAATTGCCATTTTAGAAGCAAAAAAAAGAACATGCACAAAAGGCAGAGGGGAAGGTTTTTGTAATGCGTTGTTAACTTAGAAAAAAGCTTTTTAAAAGATATTAATTACCAAGTTAAGGGATGTTGACGTAAACCAAGATAATGATGATCATGAGACAAATTGAGGGTCTTTTTTTATATATAACATTACCAATTGTTTAAAAAGAATAATTTATAAAATAATTCTGAGGTAAATGATAAAATATTAGAGAAAGCAAAGCTCCCGAAGCCCGCTCTTAGGCTGGTTTCACACTGGGGTTGAGGCAACTAGTTGATTCTACTAGTAGTAGTCTTCAGAGAGCTGTCAATTTCCAGGCAACTAGTTGAGTAAACTAATGGATTCAACTAGTTGCAGGGGCGCCGGAACGAATTTGAATCAGGGGGGGGGGCAAAAAAATTTTTTTTAGAAAATTAAAATAATTTAATATGTTCAAATAGTATAAAACAAAAAGAAATCTACTATAAAACTTTAAAAATTTTAAATAAAATCACAATTTTAATAAAATTAAAATTTTAAAAAATTTGCTAGTGATTTTATCAAAAATTGTTGGAAAAAATTTGAAAAAAAATGAATTATTTGCTCTTTTAATTTTTTTAATTTAGAAGATTTTATTTTTCAAAAGTAAAAATATATCATTTTTAAAAATAAATGAAATAAAAGAAGAATTTTTGCCCCCTCTGCCCCCCTGTAGGATGCCAGGGGGGCAATGTACCCTTGCCCCCCCCCCCCCCAGTTCCGGCGCCTATGACTAGTTGCATCGAATACCCGTGTGAAACCAGCCTTTGGCTGAAGGCACACCAATGGAGCAAAAACACTCAATGACAAAACATTTTGCTCATTCCCGATTGAACAAAACGCGATTCGACATCAGTGAACAAAATATTTTGTTCACTGATGTCGAATCATGCTCAATTGTTTTGCCTCCTCGGTGTGCGTTGACTAATACATAGGCGTAGCCACGGGGGGGGGATTTGGGGGGTTCAAACCCCCCATTGGACCCAAGCCATGACTAGATATTTAAGCTCTATAATGCAAAATAGTTTTTCTCTCTATATATTTCATATATAGAGTAAGAGAAAGTAAAATATAATAATAAAATAAATAAAATAAATAAAACGCAAAAAATTCGAGAAAATTCAGAATTTTCCCATTGAAAAGAATTGATTTTTGTTATGCTTTATAAAAAATTAAAGCCGCTTAAAATTGATTAAATCTCGCAAATGAAAAATAATAAAAATTATTATATAAATAAATTTTTTATTTTTTTTTCTTAAAGAGGTCTGAGATAGGAGTCTGGTCAAGAAAAACACATAGAGAGACACCCCGGTATTTTAGGCCCATATACATAAAGTTAAGAGATTTGCATTATTTATTGCCTGATACGAGTTGATTGAAAAATTGCGGCACTTAATTAAGAAAGGGGCCCCCGGGTTTGGCGTAGTAAGTAGCGCGCCTCCCTCCTATACCAAACGTCGCGGGTTCGGACCCAGGCAGTCCGATGATTTTATTTAAGCCATTTGGATACCAGATGACTTAAATAGAAATGCCTGACCCCACAATAGATATATTCTCTACAAAGGTTATCGTCAAAGTCTTATATGGCCTAAGTTGCCGAAAAGACTGCATGAATGTGTGTGTGAATGAGAAAAAAGTGTGAATGTTTTTAAACAAAAAAAAAAAAAAAAAAAAAAAAAATTAAGAAAGGGCGGGCCCGAGCCACCTCGAGGGGGGTCCAGGGGGGCGAAGCGAAGGGGGGGGGGGGTAAGTGGCCAGTCATATATTTCATTACACGCCTTATACTGCCCTATTAGTCGGGGTGGGGGGGGGGGAGAAATAATCCTAAACCCCCCATCAAAAATTTCTGGCTACGCCTATGGACCAATATATTGTCCAATGAATGTATTTAAAAAATCTGGTGTGACTGGCGCACAGCACACAACTTTCTCTTACCTTCGGTAATCGAAAGTTGTGTTCTGTGCTTGTCACACCAGATTTTTCGTGTCGACATATATTTACAAGGGGAGTGCATAGCCTTGATAACACCGATTTGAACGAAAATTTTTTTATGTGTAGTACTTGATGAAAAACCAATTCTGTTAAAGCGAGAGAACGCGCTTCTCAACGGTTCGTCTAAAAAAAATGTTAAAGATTTTGCCAGCATGCCTTAAGCCGTTACTAACAATAACATTTACAAAGGTCGCGGTGGCTAGGTCGGTAGGGCGCATTCTTTGTAAACAAAAATCCCGAGTTCGAATCTCGCCTTGTGCAACTATTTTTTTTTTTTTTTGTTTCAGAATACTTTTTGATATTAATAATTAAATAAAAAGTTTTTTTTTTTTAAAATTATTGGCATTTAATTTTCAACATGTTCCATATATTTAAAGAAAATTCGAATGCTTTCTGTAAAAAATATAATATAAAGAAATATTTAATATTATACTAGAAACATATTACTAGACCTATTAATTGGACACTTAATAAATTTATAATAATATTTATGTTTTAAACAGTTGGGCCGTTCATTTTCCGAACTTTGAACATGTTGCGACAATAATTTTTTGTCTCCAATTAATAGTAATATATTTCTAGTATAATATTAAATATCTCCTTATATTATATTTTTGACAGAAAAAAATATTGTCGCAACATGTTCAAAGTTCGGAAAATGAACGGCCCAACTGTTTAAAACATAAATATTATTATAAATTTATTTATGTGTCCAATTAATAGTAATATGTTTCTAGTATAATATTAAATATTTCTTTATATTATATTTTTTACAGAAAGCATTCGAATTTTCTTTAAATATATGGAACATGTTGAAAATTAAATGCCAATAATTAAAAAAAAAAAAAAACTTTTTATTTATTTATTAATATCAAAAAATATTCAGAAACAAAAAAAAAAAAAATAGTTGCACAAGGCGAGATTCGAACTCGGGATTTTTGTTTACAAAGAATGCGCCCTACCGATCTAGCCATCGCGACCTTTGCAAATGTTATTGTTAGTAACGGCTTAAGGCATTCAGGCAAAATCTTTAACATTTTTTTTTAGACGAACCGTTGAGAAGCGCGTTCTCTCGCTTTAACAGAATTGGTTTTTCATCAAGTACTACACATAAAAAAATTTTCGTTCAAATCGGTGTTATCAAGGCTATGCACTCCCCTTGTTAGTTCCCGACAGTACGGAACATTTGAATTCAGATGTAAAATTTATAAGTGTGGGAAAATATTTATATTTTGTTACCATGGCAACCATTTCTCCTATCTTCCCTATGAAATACAAGTGGTCTTCAGAAGATTTCAATTGCAAAATGAGAATATACATTTTAAAGAGCATCTAAAAAATAATTGATTTTTGAATTTTAAAAAAAATCGTTGGAGCAAATTTTGAGAAAATCGAAAAAAACTGAAAAAGTACATCAGTAAAGTACTAGTACTCTTTGGCCGATTTTGATTAAAAGCTTATTTTTCCGGTCCCGGGAGGTGTTTAACTTAAATATAAAATTTCAACCTCGTAGCTCAATTCCTTCATGCTTAAAATTGAACACAGACACACACACAGACACACACAGACACACCCACCCACCCACAGACAGACCATGTCGCGAAAACCACTTTTTTAGATTCAGGGGACCTCAAAACGTGAAGATCCATCAAAATCTCGACATCGAATTTTTGACATGAATCCAATACTTTCTCTCTATATATATATATTACATATATACATAGGTAAGAGAAAGTAAAATTATTACATTCATTGGACAAAAAATGCAATCAACTTGTATTAACTGATGACAACTCTATTCATATATGTAAAATATAAATTTTGAAGGCTGAAGATGGCAGGGTTGATCCCGGCCGAAACGTCCCAATAAAGAGTGTTCATTACTGAATAAAGGCTCAATTATTTGGCTGCATCCTCTTTCCTATTAAACATATCATCTACAGCCACGTTCTATTATTCGATATATATTTTTGAACTCATTTTTTTTTATTCTAAAAAAATAAGAATAGTTTAAAAAAATAGCGAGCTAATTTGAAAAATTGTTTAACTAAAATTTGCAAATTAAGAGTTAAGAACATAAATTAAATAATTCTATTAGCATTGATTTACACAAGAATTCAAATTCGTCAACGGAATATCACATCTAAAGATGTTATATAAGTGTAGAAATTTGGATCACTTTTATTTTTAGAAAAAAACTTTTTGACTTTATGAGAAATAGAAACATTCATTCAAGCACACTTCTGGGAGTGAATGAAATTTTCATTTCTCCTACGCTGAAAATAAAGGGAAAATAATTTTTTTGAACAAAGTTTACTTTTGTAGAAACTAGAGCAATTTTTCGAATTTTTGAAAAATATCGCTGATTTATATTATTTTTTTTACTTTCTCGTATAGAGAAAGTTATGTAATCGTAAAAAAATTCGACTTCGAGATTTTGATGTTTCTCCACGTTTTAGACCTCCCTGAGTCCAAAAAAAACCATTTTTGGCATTATGTCTGTGTGTGTGTGTGTGTTTGTGTGTAAACACGATTGCTTAAAAACCAAAGCAGCTAGATCGATGAAATTTGGTATATGCTCTTTGCACTAAAATTGTAGAATTCTATCAACTTTTGGAGTAAATACGTCACTTGGAAGTAGTACTTTACTTAAAAAGTTTTTTCAAAAATTTTGAAATTTTCAATTTTTTTTGTTATATTATAATAAATTACTCTATTTTAAAAAGTTTTTATTCTTTGACATTTTTTTGAAAACTGAATAGTTTTTGAAATAATCACAGAAGAAAACGAAAATTTTCGTTAATTTTGATAAAAAAATTAAAACAAAATCATACAGGTGTCATTAAAAAAAAGGGTAAATATAAACAAATGAATTTGTGAAACAAATGAATGAAATGAAATCTTCTGAACACCACTTTACTCTTGTGTTTCATAGGAAAGATAGGAGAAATGGTTGCCATGGTAACAAAATATAAATATTTTCCCATACTTATAAATTTTTATCTGAATTCAAATGGACCGTACTATCGGGAACTAAATATATTTCGACACGAAAAATCTGGTGTGACAAGCACAGTACACAACTTTCGATTACCGAAGGTAAGAGAAAGTTGGTGCTGTGCGCCAGTCACACCAGATTTTTTGGATTCAGGAGACCTCAAAACGTGTATATCCATCAAAATCTCGACATCGAATTTTTGACATGAGTCCAATACTTTCTCTCTATATATATATTACATATATACATAGGTAAGAGAAAGTAAAAAAGTGGGAGTGTTAAAAAAAAAAAATTAAATAAATAAAATAAAACCTAAACATAAATAGTTTAATAAATTTTTTCCTAAAACTTCAAATACCCTTTTGCATTTTGGAGCCATCAACTTCATGTGGCCTCCGGAGGGAGAAAGAATTTTTATTAAGCAAATATCAAATAGGAAGAATTAATAAAAGCGATTCTTCTCCTCAGGTCTTTCTTTCTAGTAGAGGCACTTTTTGTGCTGGCTGTCCTCGGGGGGCAATCGAGTTGAATTGCTAGAGCTTTATTAATGAACACTTTGCGCACGCAGCATGCCAATTGCCAGAATATTAGAAGAGATTGCCAAAAGGCGGGACAATGGCTTTGCCAGGAAATCCTACACGCAAACCACTTGGACTCTCTCTATACTTCTATTCAACTGACCAACAATCTCGAATTTTCTAACATATTGAATTTTAAAAATTAAATATATAGGCTAGGCTACCTATTAGAATTAAACTCTTGGCCGTAGGCTCTAGTTGAAACATTGTATTAAATGACACATTTGATGTTTCACTATTACCTGGCAGTGAATTTTCTAATTAATTTGAATACATTTTTCGTGAAGTGGATCATTTTTTAATTTTTTCCTCTCTAAATAAATTTTATTATACCTATGGCTATTCGGGGATTGTTTGACTGTAAGGCTGTAAGGGTGTTCTTGTTGGCTGTTGCTCCACTCCGTTAACCCCCAGGCGGATTATTGATCCTTAAAGAAGTTGTGAAATGAAAGAATATACATTCAAATATCGAGAAATTTCTAATTTAGCGGAGAAATGTATATTTACAATGAAAAAGGTCAATAATGAGTGTTTGAAATAATTTGAGTTAAAATTAAAAATATTTTAACAACATCCAAAAGAGATTTTATTGTTAAGGGAAAAAATTAAGTGTCATTGAAAAAACGCTCTTTTGGATTGAGATATTTAAAAAAAAAAAAATGAGGAAAATGTTTTCCTTGCAGCCTGTTGTCCTTTCAATCACTCTGGCAGCAATCGATTTTCCAACTGTCACGGAATACAAGACTGATGTTTGCAAATCGATCAGTTAGGTTTTTCCAGTTGCCAGAAGATTTGGACAGGGGAATTCGTATTTTTTTATATAAGCCTAATTATAATATACAAAATAAATACTTTATTAAGATTTATATCTCAATTGTTTTTAGGACCAGTCCTTTGAAAAGAATATTTTAAAGAATGCCCCTCTTGAGGTCAAGGGTTTGCAAACGTTCCAAGCGACAAAGATTTATTTAGTGGCCTCCGGGACCGAAAAAGACTATACAAAAAATAATAAATTATCCCTCACAATAAAGATTCTTAAAATAAAAATCTGGTGTGACTGGCGCACAGTACACAACTTTCTCTTACCTTCGGTAATCGAAAGTTGTGTACTGTGCTTGTCACACCAGATTTTTTGTTTCGACATGTATTTAGTTCCCGGCAGTAGGGAATATTTGAATTCAGATGTAAAATTTATAAGTATATAAATATAAATATATATATATATACAAACGCCGAACAAAAAAAAAAAAAAAAATACAAGGTTAAAAAAAAAAAACTTTTTACATGAAAAAAACATTATAGAAAAAAACATAATTGGAGAAACATTGTAGCAAAAACATGATTAGAAGAACATTACCCTACATACCCTACGCCTACATATATATAGATCTATGTATGCCTTCTGACCAACAGCCAAAATAAATAGAAAAAAAAAATTTAAATAATAATAAAATCTATATATAATAATAATAAAGGGCTAAGACTAAAAAAATTAATATTATTGAGTAAGAATCGAAAAATTCTAGGGACCGCGCCTGTGCCAGACTTAAACTAAAATTTAAAATTTTTTTTTAAAGAAAAAAAGTCTGCTTACATATGGACCCTGTAACGCAATAGTGTGTCAAGCGCCATCTACCGAGATTTGCGAAAATTAACAAAAAAGTTTTTTTTTGTTTTCATTGGATTATATATATTTTTTGTCAATTGTGCAAGTAACATTAAATATAATTTTTTTAGGACATATTATATTTTTTCATAAAATATTTCATAAAAAAATACTATTATACTATTTATAGCATTTGAAACAATATTCCGTACTTAACTCAATTTTTAATTTTTTTGGCGCTTGACACACTATTGCATAACAGGGTCCATATAATAATTGGCTTTATAGGTAAGAATTCCTCGCCCCCCCTCTCTCACCCCCCAATGTTTTCCTTGTCTCTGTTTTTCCTCCCGATTGTATAGCTATAAAATAAACTCGGTTTTTATGATCGGTGGCTGCTCTTTTACTACCAGACGTGTGTTTATTTCATCTCATTTGTTTAGATATCAAACTACTTGATACGACAAATAAGATCTATTTATTTTAACTCTTTTTATTAACCGAAATTTGTTTTTTATTTCATCCTTTATAAAGTTTAGTCGAACATGGACCCAAGGGCGGATCCAGAGGTGTTTCTCGGGGGGGGGGGGGAATCTGGTGTGACTGATTGCACAGCACACATTTTTCCTAATTTCGGTAATTTAAAGGCGCATTCTGTACTTGTTTGTCAGAATATAAATACAAATCAAATTTTTAAGTATTAATTTTTAAAAATTTACATTCAAAATAAATTTTTTTTCAAAAAAAAAAGTATTTTTTCAAATCTCGGTGGGGGGGGGGGTAATTACCCCCTTTACCCTCCCCTTGTATCCGCCCTTGCATGGACCTTGAAATGCCTCATAAATTACTTTAATTATTAAATAAGAATTTATTTTCAACCCTTAATCCAGCCCACATAAAATAAATAAAAAAGCAAATGCGGTTAACACACAAAAACAATATGAAATGAAAATTTGTATTTTTTTTAATAACTCGTATTTTAACCACTTTCTTTCCCCTATCAGAGGTGGCATTAACATATATATTAATTAAATATTTTAGTAGGCTATCCGAAAGTTTAATTTTTTAGCAAAGAAAATATATTACTATTTTTTAATCATTTTTCTCCAATAAAAAAATATTTAATAGCTTTAATAAAAAGTTCTCAGGGGATGGGGTTGGTTGCCGTTGTGTTTACGGTGTTATATAATTATTATTCACAAATATAAAAGAACCAAGAGCACTGCACTGACTGTCTGACATGCTTTAAAACTCAACTAATCTCTCTTAATATCAAAGGATCAAAATAACAACTCCCATTTTAGTCAAAATAAAAAAGTACTTTTTGTAATATAAAAATATTTATAGGTAGAAAAGACTAGCTAGAGGTGATGTTAAATATTCTTTGTTCTTCTCATAAGTTTCTAACCCTTACTTAAACTACCCCTTCATAAATAAATTAATTCCTAAAGTATTTTTCATTTGTTTGTGTTCAAATCCATTAGGAATAAATTATAATACTTTCTCACTATATATTACATATATAGGTAAGAGAAAATAAAAATAATTTCAATTATTTAATTCGTTAGAAAATTTAAATAATTTACAAAACAAAAATAATATGTCAAAATTATTTAGATTAGTTTTTTATTCCGTACAAACAGAGTAGTCGACGGAGGACTCGGGCTCTCTTAGGGGGGAGGGGGTGGGAGGGGGGCTCAGGGCCGGATCTAGGGGGGGCAGTAGGTGCATTTGCCCCGGGCGGCAGATATCAGGGGGCGGCAATTAAAGAAAGATTTACTAAAAAAAAGGTAAAATGATATGAATTTTGTATAGAAAATTTCAAGGAAGGGGCGGCAAATTAAATTTTGACCCCCTAAAAAATTTCGCAGTTCCGGCCCTGGGGGGGCTAGCTAAAATACAGTATATGCTGATAATTAATGACCTTGGAATCTGTTGATTGATTAAATTTTAATTTTAATCGCCTTAGATAAATGTCCATTTGGCCAAATATTAATTAAATTTAATATAGCACTTTAAATAAATAAATGTTGATAAGTTTTTTTATCGATATTTCTAAATATGGAAAAAATAGCAATACAAATTAAATACTTGATTCTATTTCCAAATTATTCTCAGATAAGTGCAGCTGAAGGAAAATTAGTTTAGAAAGACTTGCTTCGGGTTGCAAGAGGTTTGACACCTAGGTGTCAAGCTTTGTCACGTTTGACAAGTGTGAAAAAATAAGGCCATATTTCAAATAACTCAATAATTTGACATAACTGTTAGCTTACTTTAGATTGTATTTATAGCCTGCAAATTTCTGAATTAAATATATTAGTGATGAGAAGTGGCTGTAGACTTTGAATTGGGTATAGGAGACTTTGCAGCCAAGGAAATTAAATAAAAAACTTTTATTTAATTATTAATCGTCGACGTTTCGGTCGCAAGTCACGACCTTCCTCAGGACCGGTGGTCAGAATATTTATTTTCAAACACAAATTGTATAATATTTATTTACAAACAATGATATAATTTTTTAAAAAATATTTATATTATTTAACAATATAATGACGGTACTTACGATTAATTGTTAGAATAATAGAATAATAATAATACTGTCAACCTTGTATTCTAACAATTAATCGTAAGTACCGTCATTATATTGTTAAATAATATAAATATTTTTAAAAAAATTATATCATTGTTTGTAAATAAATATTATACAATTGTGTTTGAAAATAAATATTCTGACCACAGGTCCTGAGGAAGGTCATGACTTGCGACCGAAAGTCGACTGATTAATAATTAAATAAAAGTTTTTTATTTAATTTCCTTGGCTGCAAAGTCTCCTATACCCAATTAAATATATTTTAGGACATTTCGATTAAATGTAAATGAAAAGCTTTTTATTGATTAGGCATATTATATAACTAAATTCTTTATCTATTTCATTATTTAGTCTTTTTAAATGAAAATTTCGATAATCAACTTTGAAGGTGATTAACAATAAGTTAGATGACGTCTGTTTAGGTACTCTTGATCCCTATTGTAATACATTATTATTACTAGAAATAACTTGAAAGCTATATTTACATAATTCAAATGATTAAATAATTTAAGATAGAAATCCAGTTAAAAGTAGATTGCGTTAAAATTTTGTAAAAAAAAAAAAAGAAAAGAAAAGGTGATTTAGATAACAAATTAAATCAAAATAAATCAGGTCAGTGGGTGAAAAAAAAAATTATAAATTAGTGGAAAAAAAAAACAAAAAGAACTTAATTGATAGTGTGTGATGATATGAGAGGACAGAAAATTATTTATTTATAAGAAAAATTCTGGAATCCTGATTAACGCCCGAAGTACGTATACAGAATAATTGGATAAATCACCTTAATATAATTTTTTTTTTTAATTTTGTATTTTGGGCCCAGGCCATTGAGTTTTTTTCTTTTTTTTTTAATTTATTTATTTCGGACCCCAAGCAGTCCGATGATTTTATTTAACTTAAATAAAAATGCCTGAACCCCCAATTGTGAGTATCGTTAAAAGTCTTAAATGGCCTTAGTTGACGATAAGACTGTGTGAATGTGAGAGTGTGAATGAGAAAAAAGTGTGAATGTTTAAAAAAAAAAAAATTTATTTTTGGAATTTTTCGGCATCGTGGCCATTTAGACCATGTCCCTATTTATTTCAATTGATTTATTATCCAAATCAATTAATATATAATGTTTTCGGAGAAAAAGATACACCAGCGGTTGTTTTCCACATTAAAATAATTTATTTTGCAATGGCTTCTCATATTAAAATTTTATAATTTAAAATACGCTTCACAGTGGATATTAAAAAAAAAAAATCAATTAATTTTTACTTTCTCTTATCTTAATATTAAATGCTATAGTAATAATAATAATAATAGGGTGTCCTGATCCATAGGGGTCATATTTTTTCCATCACCTTTGAACTTTGAGAATTTTCAAACTTTTCCTAAAACTTTAAGCATTTCCCATTCCCTTTGTTTTTCAAGGGATTCAATTAATTTTCAAATTACAATAAAACTGGAAATTTATTATTTTTAGAATCTTTTATTGCTTAAAATTACCACAAATAATACATAATTAATTGAACTATTAGGGGTAGATTAAATTGTTTCATCTATCAAAGTTCCCCAGCATAAATCTGTTCATACAGGTATTTCTTTTTCATTTCCAATATTTATTTGTCAATCGTATTTTTCAGTTCGATTATATAAAACTATATTTAACAATTATGTGAGTAGTTTAGTGTTTAGTTAAATCCGAATTGAGGTATTCATAATCGGTTACGAAAATTATTTAAATAAAATTATATACAAGGTGTCCGAGAAGAAATTGTACAGTGCTTCAAGGGTGTATTTTTTTTACTTTTTCATATTAATTAATTCTTAAACTTGACAGCAACTTTTTAGAGTTTTTTTTTTTTTTTTTTTCCCAAAAACAGACTTTTTACAGACTAGTTGACTATTAAGGCGACTTTTTCCGAAAATAAGAGACTTTTTTCCGCTCTCTGCTTATATTAATAAAAATAAACGAGCTTTTTCCAAC
>JAKCPI010004756.1:0-31795 GCA_023213315.1 Euborellia annulipes
TCTATAAATTTTAATATACTGTAAGTACGTATCAGCGGAAACTACTTAAATATTGTATATATCGACAAAAAATCTGGTGTGACAAGAACACATCTTTCGATTACCGAAGGTAAGAGAAAGTTTTGTACTGTGCGATCAGTCACAACAGATTTTTAATATTTTATTCGAACAGGAATTTCAATTAAATATTGGTTGGCAACTTGCCACTGTCAGAATAGTTTGTCTCAATTTATAAAAGTCTCTGTTTTGCAATTTATGTTTAATTTTCAATATCATAAATTAAATGACAGGTAATTCCTTAAATTAAATTTCAAAGTTTTTTAAACATTTAATAAATTACCAAGTAAAATTGCTCAAAGGCCCACAACTTGTGGGTTCGTGAATGGCGACCACGAGCTACCCGAGCTGGGATAGCCAGTCTTTCAGTTCATTAAATGTCTCTATTCAACAGGCGTCAGACCGTGCGATGGGCTGGCCTGTCTTATTTCTTCCGGCCGTAAAAACCTTTACCTTAGGTAATCGAAAGTTGTGTTCTGTGCTTGTCACACCAGATTTTTTGTGTCGACATATATTTAGTTTCCGCCGATTTTTAGGATTCAAGATGTAAGATTTATTAGTATCGAAAATATTTATATTTTGTTACCATGACAACCATTTCTCCTATCTTACTAAGTACAATCTGCACTTAAACGATTTTCAGAGACTTGTTTTTCATAAAAATAAATTAAGATATGGGTCAAAGCGTGTCACCACCAAGCTCCAAGATAGAATACTTTGTGAGAGTCTCGCTAAAAAATCGGAAAAAACGTCTTCTGACCTCGCTGCAGCCTTTTTGGAGTAAAATGAAATTTCAATTAGTGCTTGAACAGTAAGAAGACGACTAGGGGAAGCAGTCTTGAAAGGGTAGAAGACCAGAGAGGAAAAGACAAGAAAAAGCGTCCAGAATGGGCTATGAATCATAATAAACATTTGACGGAAGAAAACTGGTCCCGTGTTGTCTAATCCAATGAATCCAACTTTGAAGTAAGATATTACATTCATTTAAACAAAAATAATGGTTACTTTTCATATCTATGCAATGTCTATAAAAAAAAGAGTTTATATTAATTTATCTTTTTTTCCCCTATTTTTTCTTGTTGGCTACCGTGAACCAGGGCTTCTTTCTGGCCTTCTATCCTTTCATGCCTGCTTCCCCTAATCGTCTTCTTACTGTTCAAGCACTAATTGAAATTTCATTTTACTCCAAAAAGGCTGCAGCGAGGTCAGAAGACGTTTTTTCCAATTTTTTAGCGAGTCTCTCACAAAGTATTCTATCTTGGAGCTTGGTGGTGACACGCTTTCGACCCATATCTTAATTTATTTTTATGAAAACAAGTCTCTGAAAATCGTTTAAGTGCAGATTGTACTGCATTTCGAGAATATCCCACTATTTTGACAATTTCTACTTGGGACTTGCCTTGTTCGTGAATCACTTGTATTTTTACACTTTTTTTTTGGAAATTTTTTGGCATTTTCAAGCAAAAGGATATTTTTTTAAATAAATAAGTCAATCCCACACCTTTTTTTAAACTTTTACCTATGTATCAAGACGTTTACGCTATTTAAAGAAATTGACAAAATTACGTTAATTTTATATTTTACACACCTATTGTATTTCGTCTTTTAAAATAAGATAATCACGCGTTTAATAAACATTTTATTAAATTAATTTAACATTTCTAAAATAAATTTTAGTTTATTTTAAGAAATAAATATGATATACAAACTTTTTAGGGGTGCCTCATACTTATGGCCAAGGCTGTATATTACATATATACATAGGTAAGAGAAAGTAAAACTACTTAAATGGATTCAGGGGACCTCAAAACGCATTTTGGCAGCTTCAGAAAAATTTCAATTTTTTTTTACGATTACATTAACTTTACCTGTCCAACCTACGGTTGATGGGCAAAGTTAAAAATCTAAAAAGAAAATAACGCCCAATAGGTAATTTAAACAAGTATTGTAATATTAAATTCTAACGTAATATATGTAGTAATATTGTTTATTTTCATTTGTTACAATACAAAGGGGTATAGTTCATTCAGGTTTACAATATTTGTACAGTAATTTCTTCAATTTTGTTTTTTATCTGAAGCAAGTAGCAAATATTTGGAGATCCACGAGGAATTGCTCCTTCCCAGCTACCCGGGTCACACCTTTCGGCAGGTCCCGGAAACTCGGTCTGAGTGAGGTGGCCAGAAGTATTGGTGTTACGGTGTTACGCCAGGAGAGGTTACGTTAAAAGGCTAAGCCAAGGCCTCCCCCACTGCCCAGAGATGCTTGCTGCTCGAATCTCTCTCCGATGTAGAGTGGGTTGACCGTTTTCAGTTTCGACCAAGTATGTAAGTGGGCCATTCATTTTACGAATTATTCCGGCAGCCCATTTTTGAGCGGTCCGATAATCTCTAGCCCATACGGTCTCACCTATTGCAAATGCCTTAACTACTTTTCCAGTTGACATTTTCGATTGGTACTTTTCTATATTATCCTCCACTTTCTTCGGAAATAATAGATCTAATCGTGACCGCATCGCACGTTTATTTAATAACATGGATGGTGTTGTTCCTGTTGCACGGTGAAATGTATTTCTATAAGTCATTAAAAACATATCCAAATCCATCTGAATTTTATTAAATGAACCGGTTGATCCTTCGATTGCTGTCTTAAATGTTCGTACGAAACGTTCAGCTTCTCCATTTGATCTCGGATGATAAGGTGACGTAAAAACATGTTTGATTCCATTTCGTTTCATAAATTCATAAAATTCATTGCTCGTAAATTGTGGCCCATTGTCCGAAACAATTTGCTCTGGATAGCCGAATCTAGCAAAAACATTCATCAAAGCCAATATCGTCGCTTCAGCTGTTGTTTTCTTCATCGGAACGACTTCAGGCCATTTCGACCTTGCGTCTACAATGATCAACCACATATAATCGTGAAGAGGTCCAGCAAAATCGATATGGAGTCGTTGCCAAGGTCGAGCTGGAAATTCCCATGGATGAATTTGAGCTTGCCCTGGCGCACTTTGTGATGCTTGACATTTCAAGCATGTTCTTACTTTTTGCTCAATTGCTTGATCAATTTTTGGCCACCACACATAACTACGAGCAATGCTTTTCATCCTTGTCATTCCAGGATGACCCTGGTGTAACTCATCCAAAATAGTGGCTTGGCTATTGTGAGGAATAATGACTCGATGACCCCACATTAAACAACCTTGATCAGTGGCTATTTCAAATCTTCGTTTTGCATAAGGTTGTAAATCATCTGAAATTTCAGCTCCATTATCAGGCCAACCACACATAGTATAACGTAAGACTTGCCCAAGAATTCGATCTTTCCTAGTTTCTTTTATAACATCTTTACTTGTAACCGGTGAAGCATCAAGATGCATAATTTCATACCTTTCAGTTTCTGGAGCCTTCGCTAATGGCAAACGCGATAATGCATCAGCGTTTCCATGATCCTTCGACTTTTTATATACTATCTTATATCTGTATCCAGATAATGTAACAGCCCATCGTATCAATCTTCCTGTTGCTGTTGCAGGTAGGGATTTATTTTCCCCAAAAATTGTCACTAGCGGCTTGTGATCTGTGATCAACGTGAATTCCCTTCCATATAAATATTGATAGTTTCTCTTTACCCCAAAAATGATGCTGAGTGCTTCTTTCTCAATTTGGCTATAATTCCTTTCAGCCTTCGATAAAGATCTTGAAGCATAACAAATTGGTCGTTCACTCTTATCTGGAAAAATATGAAATAGAGTTGCCCCTATTCCATACGATGATGCGTCTGTTGCCAAACCAATGGGCAACTTAGGATTAAAATGACAAAGAACAGGAGCAGACGTTAATTTCACTTTTAATCTTCTAAATGCCTTGTCACAGTGTTCAGTCCATTTCCATTTCTTTGACTTTCCTAAAAGTTCATTCAATGGTTGACAAATTGGTTAATCTTTACTATAAAGTTCGCTCCCACCAGAGAGCGCTGGCTTACATCTGACTAGTTCTTTTTTGAAATTAGCTCTTCGTTCATGATCCTTTCGTTCTTTTCTTTAAGATGCATGTTTTTTTTTTTTTTTAATATTCTTGATGAACATTTTTTGGCGTGATCCTAAAATACGGTAAGTAAATTATTGGGAAGTTTTTCAGGAGAATTCACCCTCCCTTCCCTTTATTAGCCTAACAGAGGTGTCGGTAAGCCAATTTGATCGAGATATATGCCAAAATAAGGGAAATTTTGAAGAAATACGAGGACCACATTAACCATTAAAAATATATATTTTTACTTACTTTTTTGGGTTTATTTAGGCATGCTATTTGTTTTGTCACTAAGGCCGAGAATTCCCTAGTTTTTTTAAATTTTCTTTAATCGAAGGAAACCGAACTGCAACCGAAGGACCGAAACAATTAGGTCGTGTCTCCTGAAGTTGTTTTGTCACTAGTGTCGACTTCGGTTCGGTTTCGGATCGGTTCGGCTCGTCTCAGTTCGGTTCGAAACCATCCAGTTAGAAGCTATTCGGTAGCCCTTAAAAATAAATTTTCGGACCCTTCGGGCCCGAAAATTTTTTTTTAAAAGCTACCGAATCGCTTCTAACTGGATGGTTTTGAACCGAACTGAGCCGAGCCGAACCAAACCGAACCGAACCGAAGCCGAGAATTCCCTAGTTGTTTTGAATTTTTTTCTAAAAATAAAATAACCGAACTTAAAACCGAAGGTCTCGAGCCGCCTCCGGCGGCTCTCGGACAAGGGATCCCTGCAAGTTCTTTAAAATATTCTGGATGAATATTTTTTAATCTAAAACAGAACCGACCTTAATTAACCGAAGGTCTCGAGCCGCCTCCGGCGGCTCTCGGACAAGGGATCCCTACAAGTTTTTTAAAATATATTGCTACCAAATCACTTTATTATCTAAAGGAAAACCTAACTGCACCGGACCGAAACAATTAATTCAGGACCCCTGCAAGTTGTTTAAAAAAAAAAGTAGATCCTTACCTTAAGATTGACTCTCCTCGCCGTGATCCTTCTCTGATGGCGGGTATAAACAATTTTTTTTCCAAGGCATATTGTGTTGAATATTTTTATGTTTATTTTTATTTTTTTTTTTGTTTTTTGTTTATTTTTGTCTCAGGAATATGTTATATGTTGAATATTATCATGACGATTTTAAAATTAAATTTAAAGAACGAATCACAAAGTGGGAGAACGAAAGAATCGTGAGTAAAGCCCGCCAGCGCTCTCTGGTGGGAGCGAACTTTATAGTAAAGATTAGCCGACAAATTAAAGATAACCTTGGAATAAATTTTCCATAATAGTTCACAAACCCTAGAAAAGATCGTAATTCTCCAACATCTTTTGGCGTTGGTGCTTCTTGAACGGCCTTAACTTTCGATTGCTGGACATGCAAACCCTTTCTGTCAATTACATGACCCAGATATTTTACAGAATCTAAAAAAAATTTACTTTTATCCAGATTAAGCCTTACACCAGATTCTTTAAATTTCTTAAACACCTCTTCTAAATTTCTAAGATGCTCTTTATCATTGCGCCCCGTGATTAAAACATCATCCAAATAACAAATAACTCCATCGAGGCCTTGTAACAACGTGTCCATCGTCCGTTGAAAAATGGATGGCGCAGAGTTAATACCAAATGGTAAACGTTGATATTTATATAATCCCTTATGCGTATTTATTACGAGAAGCTTACTTGACTCTTCATCCATCTCCAATTGATGATAAGCTTCGGCCAAGTCCAAAGTTGAAAATTTCTGGCCTCCTTCCAACTTTGCAAAAAGATCCTCCACTCGTGGTATAGGATACCGATCCACTTCTATAAATGGATTCACTGAAACTTTAAAATCACCACACAATCGGATTGCACCCGTAGGTTTTATCACAGGAACAATTGGTGATGCAAATTCAGAACAATCATTTTCCAATTTCTTGATTATCCTTTTCCTTTCTAACCTCAAAAGCTCATCATCAATTCTGTTCTTCAAAGCATATGGAACAGGCCTTGCCTTCCAAAATTTTCGAAAAATCTTGTTCTTTCTCTTCCCGGGTTTCGATTTGTCGAAATTCGGTTCATTCATTAAATATAACTTCGCTTTGTGTTCACGAATCTTTCCTAAATCTGATTCAAACAATTCCTTGTAAACATGAATTAACTTATTTAAATCCTTCTGTTCTTTCTTTTGATCAACTTCAATTTTATCAATCTCGCCCCTGAGCTTTTTCCCGAATTTCGCCCAGTCCAAACGTAAAACTTTCAGCCAATTTCGACCTAGAAGAGCTCCCTGCTCTCCCTTACATACGATTAACGGCAAAACGTGTTCCTGTCCATTTACTTTTACATTGACATTCCAGCTTCCTTTAATCTCTACCTTCGTACCGTTATATGCTGTCAATTTCATCTTGGCCGATTCCAGTTTTGGTTTACCTAACTTTTTCCATTCCTTTTCTGAAATGAGAGTCATTGCTGCGCCCGTATCGATTTCCATTTCCACGTCCTGTCCGTCCACTTTGATAGTTTCCATCAATTTCCTTCCCGATCGCACTGATTTAATCTTTGCCTCAATACGATTACACTCGTCATCTGATGTTTCCTCCTCGGTCTCAGATTCTTCCGTTTCTGCTAATACAGCTTTCGTTCTTCTAGATGACTTACTTTTCTTTTTATTCATTGGAAACTTTTTTTTCTTTATCCATTCTTGCAACTTCCTTCTGTTTGGGGCAATATTTCGCTATATGACCCTTTTCTTGACATGCATAGCAAACCGCGTTCTTGATCCAATCTTGTCGATTTCGGCGAAATGAATTTGTATTCTTGTCTTGACTTTCAATCTTTCCTTCACCTTCAACACGATGAATTGATGATGATTCTTTATTTGAACTTTGCAATAAATCTGCAGTCTTCAGCGCCGCTTCAAATGCCGCTGAAATTTTTAACGCCTTATTTAACGTCAAATTACTTTCTTCTAACAATCTCTTTTGTAGCTCAACGTTATCCTGTCCAAAAACGAATTGATCACGCAGTCTTGCAGTCAACGGGTCTTTCTTATCAGCTGGAAAATCACAATTCCTGGCTAATCTTTTTAATTCCGCCAAATATTGAACAGCTGTCTCTGTCGACAACTTTTTCCTCTGTCCAAAATTAAATCTTTCTGCTGCTATCAATGGAACTGGTTCAAAATGTTTCCGCATTCCATCAGAGATCTCATCAAATGTGAATTCGTCAGCATTATGTCCTGGGTTGAGATTGAGAAATAAATTCAAATTTTCAATACCCATTGCTGTTAAAAGTAAGGCTTTGCGTTTATCTGAATTTTCTGCGTTGTCTGGAATTCATACTGCCTTGAAATATATTCTCAAACGCTCTATAAAACGGCTCCAAATTTCTTTTTCTGGGTCAAACTTTTCTAGTTTCGTTGCCATTTCTTCTTCTATTACTCTTCTCTTGAGAACGCAAGTTCAATTACTCGTCGCCAGTTATTGTATCTTCAATACTTTTAAGAATTAGACTAAAGCTTGGAAGATAAAAACATGATTTATTTTCAAACTAAAAAAAACAATAAACATCTGTCAAAATATTAATGTCAATATTGTAACTACAACATATAAAACACAACACTTATGCCAAGGTCGAATGCTCGCCTTTTCTTTTTTTTTTTTTTTTTTTTTTTTTAAAACATTCACACTTTTTCTCATTCACACTCACACTCACACACACATTCACACAGTCTTTTCGGCAGCTCAGGCCATTTAAGACTTTAGACGATAACCGTTATTGATAAATATACATATAGGGGTCCAGGCATTCTTATTTAAGCCATTTGGTATCCAATTGGCTTAAATAAAATCATCGGACTGCCTGGGGTCCGAACCCGCGACGTTTGGTATATGAGGTTAGCACGCTAACCTCTACGCCATGCCCCGAGGGCCTTCTTAATTATGAAAAAAATTATCATTACTATTAAAATCCAGTGCGTGCTTGAGGATTTGTTTATGTTCATAGAATGCAAAGAATACATAAATGGTTCTTTATACATTTCCTATGGGAGAAATCGTAACTTGAAAAATTAATAACTCAAAAAGTTATAGGAATTTCGGAATTTAAATAATTTTCTTGTAATGCCTAGAAAGTCCTATTTAAGCATAAAAAATTTGTTTTTGAAATTCCAACGGGAAGTTTCCCATTAGAAGATACCAAAACTTGAAACAAAATTAAAATTAATGGCTGCACAGAGTTACAGCAGCGGTTCCCAACCCATGGGCCGCGGGCTGATTGTAACTGGGCCGCGGACTTCTAAGAAAAGATAAAAATTATATATATCTTTATATATATAATTCTTCTGTACGTGTGTATGTGACTAAACTCCTCCTAAACGACTGAACCGATTTTGATGAAATTTTTTGTGTATGTTTGTGAGAATCCCGGACAGGTTTTAATTCACAAATAACAATAAGTTAATGAGTAATTAACCGTTAAAATAAGAAAAAATAAAAATTAGGAGAAAGGGTTGCCATGGTAACAAAATATAAATATTTACCCATGTTTACGATTTTTTTTATTTATTTACATTTTGAATTCTAAAATATCGGCGTAAATTTTTGTCTGTGAACCGGGAGAGTCCCGGAAAGGATATGATACACAAAAAATCTTAAGTTCATGAATAATTAACTGTTAAAATATTCTCTATATATAAAAATGAAAAGGGAAAATGTATGTACCGGTATGTATTGAATATACAAGTACATGTTCTATAGAAATTCACAATATTCAATGAAGGCGAGCAAGGGGGGTCCAGGGGCGCAGCCCCCGGCTAGTGTAAAGCCCCGCCGAAGGCGGGGCTTTGCGTCTAGTTTATATATAAAACTATACAGAGTGTCCCAGAACTCAAGGATAATCCGTGACAAGGAGATAGATTAGTTCATGAGTGTTCAAATGAAAAATTTTTTTAAATAAAAGTTTCGAGTTAAGGACATTTTTTGAAAACCTGGAAAATCGCTACCTTTCCCTAAATATTTAAATACTATGGCTACAAATTTTCATATTTTAATATTCTAATTTTAGTTACAGAATCCTGAATAACACTGTTATCGATCACTATTCAAAAAATAACCGTGAGTATTATACTTTTCGAGAAAAAAAATATTTTTTCCGGATTTATGTGTTAAAAAATTTTGATGACCTAACTTTGACTCTTGATATCTTATAAAAATATGTAATGGCAAATTATGTAAAAAATTAGTGGATTTAATCAAGATTCTAAAATGGTATAACACTTTGTGCTTTTTTCTTTTTTTTTTTAAATAATAAGCTTATTTATATTTTTGTGCGAAAAAACAAATCTCCAATCATAATTCGTAATTGGAATGAAGAAAAGAATTTAATTCAACTAATTAAATTAATAAAAATATTTGAATAAATTTAATTAGTTGTATTAAATTAGGTAGTGATTTTCCAGATTTTCAAAAAATGTCCTTAACTCGAAAACTAAAGAACTTTTATTATGTTTTATACATTTTAATTTTCCAGGGGGGGGGCAAGTGCCTGATTGCCCCCCCCCCACTCCTGCGGACGTTTTAATTTTCCAGGGGGAGGCAAGTGCCTGATTGCCCCCCCCCTCCTGCGGACGTCTATGTGGTCAAACTTAAAACCTTATAAAATTTTCAAGAGAATCAACGAGCATCTCTTTCATTTTAGGCCTCTGTTGGAGATTCGTCGTTGTTGTTGTTAGTTTCAGGTGTACCTTCTCTAATTTTTAGCTAGTTCGTTGTTTATTTGTTAGGATCCCTCGATTTGTTTTTATTTTAGGCTCCAACAGACAGCTAAAATGAAAGATTTTCTCGTTGATTTCTTCCATGAAAGGTTCATAAGGAGATGCGGTTAGATCTAATTGAGAGATCGAAGCCCAGGCTCTCAAGTGTCTTTGTTGTGTGTTTGCGAAAAGACGTCTCTTGTTAATGCATTTTGGAGTCTGATATGCTTTTGTATCTTTGAGATGGCTCTATGAGTTTAAACGAGTCAGAGAAGGGTTGCAATATCTCCAGGGATAGCCTGGAGGGTGTAAATTGCAATTCCTTTGAGACTAGAGACCCGAGGGCTCCACTGACCTGATGGTGGAGACGGGGTCACACACACTTCTATTTTTCGTCTTTTCTGATTGTAGATTAGGTAGGATCTCTTACAGGTTGGCCCACTCACTCCTTTGCTCGTAATCCAAAAAATCACGTTCACCCTCATTCACCGATTCGATTTCTTCAGACCTCCCGCTCCGTTTACAGAAAATATTTTTTCTCTTTTATTTATTATTTTCCTTTACTACAAACTTTTTATTTTATTTGTTTGTATTAAATGAAAATAACTTTTTTTTTTTGTGTTTATTTTTTATTAATGACTTATTTGTGTGAAAGAAGACTAAAAAATCTTACAATATAATACAATAAAAGGTAAATATTAATAAATTTAAAATTCACTTAATTAACTGATTAGAGTCAATAATAATAATAAAATAAATAATAAATAAAATAATGCTTTATTAAAAAAAATCTTTCCTTACAGTACATATAATAATATAGTACATATTTTAATTATTTTTTTCTTTAATATAGCAAATAGGGCTTGGTCTTTTAGGGACCGTCCGCTGAGAGAGATTTTTTTTCTTATTATTTATGTATATGATGGCTTCACATTAAAAGTTGAACTCTTCAATAAGACTCCATCGGTACTCCCAGGCCACAGCTGCATACCTTGCCAGCCTTCTCCAATCCTTGCCATTCAGGAATTCGAGAAATTCTTCATATTTCAACTTCTCGGCCCCGAGCCATCTCTGGCGTATATTTTTCAATATTGGGCAGACCGCCACAAAATGAAAAACGGTTTCGTTCTCATTCAGGCAGCATAGAGAGCACCTTAAGACTTTTCCTTGTATCCATGGTTGGTAGTTTAGGCAAATCGCCTCGCCACGGAGTTTGAAAATCCATCTCATATCCTGCCAATTACTATTTTTTTCGGATATATAGGTTCCATCTCCGAGATCAAGGTTTAAATCCTTGTATATCAGGTGATAAGTTGCTCGACTCGCCCTCTCCCTCGCCTCCAACATGTGTCTCCGAACCACCAACTCATTCATCTCCTCAAATGTCCTCTTCCAGTGACCCACTTCAGTGTCCATCGTAAGTGAGAAATCATCCGCCAACCTACTAAGATGATCGTACCAAAAAATTTTTTTTGCTATTATCTCTCTGGCTATTCTCTTGTGTAATCTATTATCGGGTAGATTCAATATTTTTACAATATATTGTGTATGTAGTCCGAGAGTGTAGGCGTACATAGGCAAGAATCCTGTTTCTATGGATAATATATAATTTGGTGTATTGTAGGGGAGACTGAAAATTTTCTTAATAAACGCTCTCAAGAGTTTTTCCACTTCCTCATATTCTTGGAATCCCCATACCTGCGCTGCGTAGCACATCATGGACCTGACCACAGCATTGAAGACCTGACACTTGGCCGATAACGGTATGATATTTTGTTTTAAGAGACCATTCAATCCTGCGTGAAGCGCACCTTTCGATGACCCGAGTTTTTGACTGAGATGAGGTATAAATGTGAGACTCGGAGACATTATCACGCCCAGGTATTTATATCTTTTGACAATTTCAATTTGATTTGAATTATAAGTCCATTTTTCTTTGTCACTTAGTCTTCCGCCATCTCTGAACACCATAATCTTTGACTTCTCTAGGTTAACCCTGAGATTCCAGAGTCCGCAGTAGTTCTCCAGATTATGTATCATTTTCTGAAGGCACTCCCCAGACTCCGCCTGATTAGAGTCAATTCTAATTCAATTTTTTTTTTTTTTTTAGGACGTTCGACTCATTTTCATAATATTTATCAAGAAACTAATAGAAAGACGAAAGTTGTGCTTAGTTACATCAGACTTTATAATACTAGTAGATATATAAAAAGCCAGCGATGGGAGTAAATATGCTCTTTTCTTTAAGAGCTTAATTTATGCTCTTATTCAGTAATGGAATGTTTTTCCTAGTCAACATTAAAGGAGCAATTTCTGAAAGGTAATTTTTTTTTTAATATAACATACAATTAAATAATTTCGATTGAATTTTTTTTTAATTCATTTTTTTTTTTCAGATAGATAGAAAATATATATATATATCTCAGAAAATTGACAATTTCGATCCTCGAGCCAAATACCATCCAGAAAGAAATTATTATAAATATTTACCACTCAACTCACTCATATATTTTGCAATTTATTTCACAAGTACAACGTCGAGAATTTCCAAATGCTGTTGCAAAGAAGAAAAGAATAATGCAAGCAAAGATTCGAACATTATATGAATTCCAGAATTGAAATTGAGCCATTTGTGTCTGTTACTGGAGGGTGAGATTATCTCGCACCTTTCAATCCCCATGAAGAGCTTTCTGCGAGATGAACTTGAACACGAACGAGTCAACTTCAGTCAAACTTTTCTATTTATCATTTGGACATCAGTTACTAATATTAAAATACTGCGAGATAAAAGAATGTCCCCGAATTTGTTTCTTTTTATTTGAAGATACATTGAAAAATAAATATTTTTTATTATAAATGACCACAAGCTGCTAGAGCAAAGGCCATTTACTCAATGGATCGAAGGGCTTTTAAAGAAGACGGGGATAATTTTTTTTAGGGAAAATGGAAGGAACCTCCACGCGGTGCTCCCTAATAGCGTTGTCTTATCTAAAAGATACGGCTAATCCTTCCAAACAACAACAAAACAAGAATCTCTAAACAAAACGTATTTCAATTCGATTGTCGGCCAACGGGATTTCTATATCAATCAAATTCTGACATGTTACTACTACTGTTAAAGAAGAAGAAAGAGCTAATCTATTTTAATAGAAGCTATTTATATTTTGTTACCTTGCCATCTCCTACCTTGCAATCCTTCAAATTCACTTGCAAGATGGGGGGCGAGTCGAGCTCTTAAACGTGTTGGTGCAACCGGACATTCTTCATTTTGCCATCTGTATCTCCGGATTTTAATGAGGATATGGAAGATTTTTTTTTTTTTAAATGCACTTACTAAATACTTTTTTTCTTTTATTCACTGAATTCAAAAACCAACAACTGATAACAATATTAAAGCTTCTTGTGTACATTAAATGCTTAAAAAGATCAAAACACTATATTTATATTCAATTACAAAGAAAACTCTTTAAGAAAATATAATATTTATTAATAGTATTTTTTCTTATTTTGTGATTAATTTTAAATGTAAAAAGAACAAATTTTTTTTTCTCATGCAAAATTGGTGTTTTCAAAAACATCTTTAATCTAAGTATTTACACTAATTTTTATTTTTGCTCGCAAATAAATGTGCGATCTAAGAGATAATAATAAAGAGACAAATTTAAAGAAATCGATAAAGAGTTGTGCATAAAATTTAAAAATAACACAAAGTAGAGCTGTGGAGGGGAACAAACCTGTCTTGGGCCCAAAATTGAGAGAAAAAATATTTACAATTTATCAAAAGACTACGGTTTGGTGTCCTGATTTTCTTTTTTTCTACTCTACACATGAGAAATTTCCTTAAATATCTAAATAAGACACTTAGAAACATTTTAAATAAATTCTTAATAAAAAGTTAAGTGAGATTCCATTTAAGTAAAAAATTTGTTTTTAATAATGTTTAGAATAAATTTTAAAGATATAGTAGTTTGGAAATTTATGAATTCTTAATCGACTTTTGTTTTCAAGAGCACAACTCTACAAATGTTGGATAAATAAGAAATTTACGAATAACAAATAATTAACTTAGATTTTTTTAAGCATAAAAAAGTGGATCAACTTTTGATTTAAAAATTATTAAATTAAAATTTCTTATATTTATTTTTTGAGATATGAAGATTCGTGATTTTTCAAAACGCAGCACAAATACAATTTATTTTAAAGGTATCAGGAAGAATAGTTTATTATCAAAGATTTATTTTCTTCATTTCCTTGAGATATTTAAGTATATGAAACATGAAGATCTGAAGGGATATATTTAAAAGTAGAAAATTATGTTGACCCCAACGGATAGCAAGAAAATAGGATATTTAGCTGACGGATGGATCTAATTTTAAAGAGAGGTCGCGCCGGTTATTTGAGAAGAAATCATCTCTCAATTTTGAATAATATTTGCGGCTCGAACTCGAATTATGTCGCATATAAAGCTAATAAGTGGGCACAATCACCACTTTTTGTAAAAAAATATGTTTTAATACTAGAACAATGGTCGAAAAGTAGATAAAGGAATTAAAATAAAAGATTGTTTTCAGTAGAGTTACAAAATTAACGTTTCTTGAATGAAATACTTATAATTATTTAACAATTCATTGAATAAATGTTCCGAGAAGAATATATATATATAAATATAATAAACACATTCGTGATAAATATAACCTAACAATATATATATATATACAATTTTTGATGACTTGAAATTGCGACCCAAAACTTATTAAACAAGCAAAGGCATGTTTATATATATATATATATATATATAATAAATAGGAGATGAAAGCCAGCGCTTCTTTTTCCACCATTTTTTTGCAAATATTTCGGGATGCAAAACTTGCCACCCATTATCAGTGCAGCAAATACAGTAGTTTTGGTGATGGATGTCGTCTATATATTTATCTCTGATTATATAAATGGCATTCATTGCTGATAATTTGCCTATTTAGAAAATGGCAAACATTTATATAATCAGAGATAAAACACTCACTCAAAAAAAAAAAATTATCCCTTATATAGACGACATCCACCACCAAAACTACTGTATTTGCTGCACTGATAATGAGTAGCGTTTTGCAACCCGAAATATTTGCAAATAAATGGTGTGTATGGTGGAAAAAGAGGCGCTGGTTTTCTTCTCCTATTTATCAATCTCAACCTTCAGCCCAAACAATCAACGATATATATATATGATGACCAGGGGACCAGCAAGACTGCGACCCCGTAAACACGTAAACAAGCCTCCTCCATCATTACCTCCTAACTCCCTTCTCTCTTGGAAATGGTTCCAAAAGGAGAGCCGAAACGTTGAGTAAATCTCAACATCCCACGCGACTTAACCCGAGAAAACTTATCTTCGAATATACAGTATATATGTCGTAGACAGATCGTGAAATTAGACAGTTCATGAACTGTCTAGACATTTCATGAACTGCAGCCAGATCGTGTAATGGTCAAACAGTTACATGATCTGGCTAAAAATTTTAGACAGTTCATGAAATGCAATTGGGCCTTAGACAGATCGTGTAATGCTCGAGAATTACATGAAATGTCTAAATTTTTAGGCAGTTCATGAACTGCCTAACAGCAGTTTTGCCGATCGTGTACTGTTTGTAATTTAATGCAATAAATCTAAAAAAAAAATTTTATTTTTCAAAAATCAAAAAAAGGGCTTCTAAAAGTTGTAGATATTTTAAATAGCTTTAATTTAAAAAAAATTGAGGTAGATAGCTTCAAATTTGTGGCCGCAATCTCCCAAAATTAGAACCCCGAGACGCGCACCCTCAAGATTTACAAAGTGAGGAAGATTTGGAAAATTTAGTAATCGATAATAATAATAATATTGAAAAAAATTGACTTTTTTCGAGATCTTTATTTGCTTTACAAACAGTACACGATCGGCAAAACTGCAGTTCATGAACTGCCTAAAAAATTTAGGACATTTCATGTAATTCTCGAGCATTAACGATCTGTCTAAGGCCCAATTGCATTTCATGAACTGTCTAAAATTTTTAGCCAGATCATGTAACTGTTTGGACCATTACACGATCTGGCTGCAGTTCATGAAATGTCTAGACAGTTCATGAACTGTCTAATTTCACGATCTGTCTACGACATATATATATATGGATTGTGAGATGTTGGTCCAGTGACGGTCCATTTTGACGATGCTCTTTTGCTCGGTCAGGAAGTTGAGCGGTTCAATAAATTAAATTAATATAATTCAACAATAAGGGAGGGAGTAGGCAACCAGGAAATAAGCATTAAGAATAATGAAGAAAGTTTCGGCTTTAATTAGATAAGGCCATCCTCAGTTCACAGGCCGTATAGCTGCCTTTATTTTTTATTTATTAATCTCATTAATTATGATAAAGAATATTGATTACTTTTCCCTTCCTTCTCTGAATCCACTGACTCACTTTTTTGTCAAAACCAAAACGTTTATAAAAAAAACAATCACCATCATTTGGTCTAACTATTCCAGTTAATGTGGCTCTGACGAAGGCGTTATTTCGCCGAAACAAATGATTTTGCGCAAACTTGTTGGCCGCTATACGCTCTGAAATAAATATATATATATATATGTCGTAGACAGATCGTGAAATTAGACAGTTCATGAACTGTCTAGACATTTCATGAACTGCAGCCAGATCGTGTAATGGTCAAACAGTTACATGATCTGGCTAAAAATTTTAGACAGTTCATGAAATGCAATTGGGCCTTAGACAGATCGTGTAATGCTCGAGAATTACATGAAATGTCTAAATTTTTTAGGCAGTTCATGAACTGCCTAACAGCAGTTTTGCCGATCGTGTACTGTTTGTAAAGCAAATAAAGATCTCGAAAAAAAGTCAATTTTTTTTCAATATTATTATTATTATCGATTACTAAATTTTCCAAATCTTTCTCACTTTGTAAATCTTGAGTTAAGGTGCGCGTCTCGTGGTTCTAATTTTGGGAGATTCCAGCGGCTACAAATTTGAAGCTATCTACCTCAATTTTTTTTTTAAATTAAAGCTATTTAAAATGTCTACAACTTATAGAAGCCCTTTTTTTGATTTTCGAAAAAATAAAAATTTTTTTTTAGATTTATTGCATTAAATTACAAACAGTACACGAACGGCAAAACTGCTGTTAGGCAGTTCATGAACTGCCTAAAAAATTTAGACACTTCATGTAATTCTCGAGCATTACACGATCTGTCTAAGGCCCAATTGCATTTCATGAACTGTCTAAAATTTTTAGCCAGATCATGTAACTGTTTGACCATTACACGATCTGGCTGCAGTTCATGAAATGTCTAGACAGTTCATGAACTGTCTAATTTCACGATCTGTCTACGACATATATATATATATATGAGAAATTATATTTGTCATCTTTTATTTAACCAAGAATTTATCTACCTCGTGCGTGAGATTAAAAAAAAAAACAATGATATGTATCTGGACCTGGAGTCATTTTGTATGGTCCCCGAATTTTTCTAACTCACACCTATAATCTAATTGTTTAAGTATTAAGCCTAAACTATAAAAATTTCTTTGATGGGTCCTCGCTTCCATTCTCAAAGATATTCTATTGATCCACTTTTTTTTTAGCTATTATATAACAAATTTATTTTGATTTATGAAGGGATGGATGAAAATAATTTAAAAAAATAAAATAAACAAGAGAAATTATTTTTTTTATCAACAATAAAAATTTTGAATTCACAGCCAACCAAAAAAACAAACTTGCTCTAAACTTCTCAAATGTCATCAATCTGCATCTTCTTTTAAATATATATACATTAAAAAGAAAATTTCTTTTTTGCATTAAAGACTCTTTTTCCATACTCGGGTCTCAGAAGCTCTTGAGCCACAAACAAAAATTTCAATCTTGCTCTTTTCATAGTGACGATGTGTTGAACAACTATTATTGTACTGAGGATGATCTCAGCATTAAAGTGACAGGAATATTTACACGATCAACTTTTTTTCTGCTGGAAGTTAAGTGAAGTTTGCTTTGTCTTACTAACTTAAAGTTTGGTAATCAATTTAATGTCTTATGACTGTGGAGATTTAATCCGGAAACCTGAAGAAACTTTGCAGCCAGGAGATTAAATAAAAAAATCTTTTTTATTTGCCGACGTTTCAGTCGTCTATCACGACCTTCATCAGGGCAAATAATTCTAAACAATTCACGATCTTAGGTATTTTAATATTTACTGTCTGACGACAATAGGGGAGCGATAGGTGCTGGAAAGACTGCATTTTCGCAGGATGGTGCTTCGTAATCAATTTAATGTCGAAAATGCTGTCTTTCCAGCACCTATCGCTCCCCTATTGTCGTCAGACAGTAAATATTAAAATACCTAAGATCGTGTATTGTTGACAATTATTTGCCCTGATGAAGATCGTGATAGACGACCGAAATGTCGGTAAATAAAAAGATTTTTTTATTTAATCTCCTAGCTGCAAAGTTTCGGTTTCCTGATTAAAGTTTTGTTTTGACATTAAAAAAAAAAATAAAATAAAAAATAAAGGTTTTTATAGAAAGATCGAAGCGATTTTGAAAAATCTTTGTGTGCTCCGATTAGTTTATTTATAGTAGAATGATCCGATATAAACCCAAGGCAGGTACTTGACCATGATGTGTCCATTTGTATTTAATCTATTTTCTATAATTCAGATATTTAAGAGAAGATGCAGAAATTGGACAAGTTTTTAAGTAGATATAAAAGCCTTTTAAAAAGCATTTATCTTCTCTTTCTATATATTTATTAATATATCCCTATTTGTATAGCAATCTAAAAAAAAACTATTCTCTTTATTTTTGATATTTTCTTTCTAAATTTTTTTGTTTCAATTTGAAAATAATATTGGTCATTTGATTGGCCTAGATGTTTTTACAACTCTATTTAGCTTATTGGTATGCTTAGAAAAATTATAAATTTAATGGAAAAAGGAGTGCAAGCAAATCAAAACTCTCCCCTTCTTCCATTTGATACAATCAGAAAAATTTTCATTTTTAAATAGGATCTAATTCAAAAAAACATGTTCAAATTTATTTAGAATTTGGGAAAATACAAAAAGTGGTAATTTCGAAATGTCCTAGTGCGAACCCTAAATTAATTAAATAAATTTTTCAAAATAGGAATGAATTTGAACATTTTTTTTTTTTTTTGAATTATCTCGTATATAAACTTTTATTTACATTATAACAACTAAATAAAAATAAATTAAATTATCTACATAATGTAAATAACGATATATAAAAAAAAAAAATATGGAATGAGTATTAAATCTTAAGAAAATGATCCTTATTTGTTTTCTTTCCTTAGAATATAAAGAAAAAACAGGCATAAATGATTAATAAAAGTACTATGCCCGTACTTTTTATTTTTGTCAAACGGAATAAACAAATTAAGATTAGATGGCATGTGTGAAATGAGATACTTATAAAATTACTGGCAGTTCGTAAAAATAAATAATTTCAACGAACATGGGACGAGCAACGAACACGAGCCGCGAACTGCTCGCGAGCGGAGCAGATTTTGCGCAGATTGTGTACGCGACCTATTAGAATTCAAGACAAGATATAAAATTTATAAACAGAAAAATATTTATATTTTGTTACCATGGCAACCATTTCCACTATCTTTCCTATGAAGTACAAGAGTAAATTGTGCTCCAAATGATTTCAAGAGCAAAATAAGAACAAGACCATCTAAAAAATAATTGATTTATGAATTTTAAACAAAATCGTTTGAGCGAATTTTGAGAAAATCGAAAAAAAAGTACATCAATAAAGTACTAGTACTCTTTGGCCAGTTTTGCTCAAAAGCTTCGTGTCACGTACCCAGTTAAAGGGGAAATTTCACCCCCTTAGCTCTTTTCGTTCTTGAGCTATTTTGTTCACAGACAGACACACCATGTTGCGAAAACCAAATTTTTGAATTCATGGGACCTCAAAACGTGTATATCGATCAAAATCTCTACAAGTTTCGGCCCCTGAGCCGTAGATCTTCCTCAGGGAGAAGAGAGTCGTCTATAATTGTGTGCGCATCCACAAAAATCCAGATCTCTCTCTATTTATGCTCCAGCAATGCATTCAATTGACCCGGCAGTCGATAAAACAAAATTTATTCATAAATAGACTGCCGGATAGATTGAATGTATTGCTGGCGCATAAATAGAGAGAGATCTGGATTTTTGTGGATGCACACACACTTATAGACTCCCCTCTCACTGAGGAAGATCTGCGGCAAAGCGGTCGAAACCTGTGGTCTGAGGAAGAAAAATTAATAATATTTTGTTTCTTTAAGGCCCCCCATTGTTAAATCTACAGTCCTGGTGAGAGCAAATTAACTTATATATACAAAACGGCATTCAGAATTTAATATAATTTCGTCGCTCGTCACAGGAAGCGAATCTCTGAATTTTAAAACAAGAATTAATCATTCTAAACTTCCTCTTTATAATATGAATAAAATATAAAAAGTCTATTTTTTATACAATACAAATAGCTATTCGGAATTTTAATCGTTAGAGGAAAAGATAAAAATTAACATTTAGATTAATAAAATTAAAAAAAAAAAAGAATTCTTTCCTAAATGGGTTGTGAAATGAAATGCCCGAGTCATTTTTTAAAAATCTTTTTGTATGATTGATTCTCTTGTACGACTTGTTGAAGGAAAAAAAATTGTAGAAACGTTGCCACAGTAGAATCCTTTAAAATTAGTTCATTTCACAATCCAATTAAGAAATAAAAATCGCTAAGCTTTACAATTTAGTTAGTATATAAACCGTAAACATTTGCGTTAATGTATATATATATCTATATCGTTGATTTGACAGTCTCAAAATGAATTAATTTTTTAACAAGGCCTTATATATATATATATCTCTTGAAAAATACAAAATTAGTTAAGATTGCAAATATTATTATTAAAGCCATATTGATTTTTGATATATATATATATATATTTAGTATCATAATATAATAATATTTTGAATTTTAAAGCTATAAGATGTGTTAACTTTAAAGTTATTAAAGTCGAAATATGCGGGCAAAATTGTATTATTTTTAAGAATGATGATTTAATAAAAATAAATTTCTATTATAAATTTATCTATTATGAATTGTTTAATTTAATAAGATAATAGATTTATTCAGAATTTAATAATTTGTTTATAGTGTTTAGTTTGTTATCTAAATCAGGAATATTTTCTATCGATTTTAGTGAATTTAAAGAATTTTTAAGATTTATTTCTAGAAAGTGTGATTTTAATTTTTCTGAAAAAAAAAAGAAGAGAAAAATTATTATATATCAAGCTATAAGAGATTATATTTTGTTTAGTGAAGAAGGGTGTGTAGAGGGAGAAAGGCAGCCAAGAAATGATACTCCGATTGCTTTAGGAAACGTTTCGGTGCATTTGGAGCATAATAAATGCACCGAAACGTTTCCGGCAGAGTTTCATTTCTTGGCTGCCTCTCACTCTACGCATTCTTCACTAAATATCCACAGCCACAATTTGTAAATACTTATATTTTGTTTAATGGGAAGAAAAAAAATACAATATTTTTTTTTAAATAACTAAATATTATTATGAGCAGGGACGGTGGAGCTGCTGAGAAGTTCTTTTATGCCCCCCCCCCCCTCCCCTCCTCCCTTCACAACTATATTTTTTTTTAAATAAAATTCATTTTGACATTCAATTTGGTTGACATTTTAAAATTTAAATAAACAGTTTACATTTTATTTAAAAAGTGATCTAAATGAATAGGATAGCAGCCAGGTAGGAAGCCTCTATTATTAAATTAAGCCCCTTTATTACAAAATGTTTCGGAAAAAATAGAGCTGTTAATTCCTCTGTCCATAAGCCAGCAAATATATATGCATTGTTTTATACATAGGCTATTGTATCATAACGGAAGATGCCACAATAAAGGATTGAAGAGGAAAGCAGCCAGACAGGGATCCTGTATTAAATCAAACTTCGGTTAATCTTTACTATAGGACTCCAAGCCACCCAGGGGGCGCTGGCTTACACTTCACTAGTTCACTCTTTTGACATTAGCCGAGAATTCCCTAGTTGTTTTATACTTTTTTTAATCTAAGGAAACCGAACTGCGACGGAAGGACCGAAACAATTAGGTCGGGACCCCTGAAAGTTGTTTAAAAAAAAAAGATTATTACCTTAACCTGGCCTCGAAGCCACGCCAGCGCCCCCCTGGGTGGCTTGGAGTCCTATAGTAAAGATTAGCCCAAACTCCTTTTACGCAAAACGTTTCGGCCGATTTAATCATGCCATCTTCAGTTACATTGGAGTTTTTTAGTAAATAGAGTTGTCAACAGTCTGTTCATAAGCTAATTAATTTAACACATAGGCTATTGTAAAATTAATAAGCTTATGAACAGACTCAGATGTACTGTGTATGTTTATTAAAGGAGATATGGAAGCAGAGGCAGCCAAAAATAAAATACTCTGAATGCTTAACCGTTTAGTTTGTTAAAAAAAAACCGAAACGTCTCCGGCTGATCGGTTAAGCATTCAGAGTATTTTATTTTTGGCTGCCTCTGCTTCCATATCTCCTTTATGAACAGACTGTTGACAACTCTATTTACTAAAAAACTCCAATGCAACTGAAGATGGCATGATTAAATCGGCCGAAACGTTTTGCGTAAAAGGAGTTTGATTTAATAGGGTCTCCCTGCCTGGCTGCTTTCCTCTTCAATTCTTTATTGTTTCTCATATATGACAAAGGACTAATTCTTATTGTTTTTTTTTATTGTGGAAAGTATTTCTGAATATTCTTTTTCCTCCCGTTAATCAAAATTATAATTATTTAAAACTATAATCGCCGAATTGAAGGAGAAGAGGCATGTTTGACCTACTGTCGGGACAGAGACTAAGATCTGAATTTTATTAGAAATAATATAATAAAATTATGGTTGTAAATGTCCATTGTGCTGTGCAGCGGGTAAAAAAAAAAGACATGCGTTTTCTCATATGATTATTTTATTAATAGGAAAATTTTGTGGTTCAAAAGAAAATTTCCATTTTTTCTGTATATTAAAAAAAAATTTGGTGTGACTGGTCGCACAGCACACTTCGGCAAGAGAAAAAAAAAGTCAAATGATTTTCGCGAGAGGGAAAATTGGAAATTTTATCCACAAGGCAGCAAAGAAAACAAAGCCTTTGGATGCCAATGCCAAAGAAGGCGTTCCGGACAAAATTTATTAGTCCATCTTCAGTCCCTATAGGCTTGTATCTAATTTAGGCACAAAGTTCTATGAACTGAAGTTGGGCTGATACATTTTGTCCGAAACGTCTCCTTTAGCATCCAAAGGCTTTATTTTCTTTGCTGCTCTTGTACAGTGAGGGACAATATTAAATCCCACCCATGTGTTTTCTACTTGTGATTATTTCATTGCTTTTATAAAAGAAAATGAAAATCTTTTAGGTTTGAACCATGAAAGTTTCCATTAACAAATATTTAATTTTAAAAACAATGAAATAATCACAAATAGAAAACGCTTAATAATGTCCCTCACTGTACTTGCTCTTTCATTATTTAATTAATTTATATCCTATATACCAATGGCTACCGGGGGACGTTCAACATGCGGGGTCACCCATCCGAAGTTTCACCGAACTCAGCATACCAATTAGTTTTAATATCATTATTTCCTCAAATACCGTACGCGCTCTGTATATAATATTTTAACTTGACTAAAACATCTCACTGTTTTGCACAATAAAAGATGATTAATTTGATAAGATTTAAACTTTCGACCGTTGGTTCTCGTTGAAACATTTTGTAAATTAAAATTAAATATACAAATTAAACACTAGGTTATTTGTTTCAAAGGTTTTATTAATTACAAATCAACACTTGATACGTATTTCGACAATTCCTTGTCATCATCAGAAGTGTGAAGAATGTAATCACTTCTGATGATGACAAGGAATTGTCGAAATACGTATCAAGTGTTTTTTTTTTTTTTAAACATTCACACTTTTTCTCATTCACACTCACACTCCACACACATTCACACAGTCTTTTCGGCAACTCAGGCCATATAAGACTTTTTACGATATCCGTTATTGTTAAAATATGCATATATGGGGTCCAGGATTCTTATTTAAGCCATTTGGTATCCAATTGGCTTAAATAAAATCATCGGACTGCCTGGGGTCCGAACCGCGACGTTGGTATATGAGGTTAGCACGCAACCTTACGCAGGAGGGCCGTATCAAGTGTTAATTTTTAATTAATAAAACCCTTGAAACAAATAACCCAGTGTTTAATTTGTATATTTAATTTTAATTTATGATTAATTTGGCTTTAAAAGGAAGAATTTTTTTGTTTATTTATTACATTATACACTTTATAAATGCCTATTCTAAAATAAATGCTTCTACTATACAAACAATTTATTAAATAATTTGAATCCACTTCACTAGATGAAAGAGAATTCTGAGTTACTGCCTATAAAACAGTATGGACCTGATTCATGCCTCTTCTGGCTATTATAAACATCGACGGCGGAATTGTATTATTAATATAAAATAAAATATACTTACTGGAATGTAAAAGTTGAGTGATTAACGTTAAAATGTTTTGTAAACTCTCCGTTTGCGGTGAATTGGATGATTTAAGAGTGTATTTTTGTATAAGCGAGAGTATTTTCTGTCCGATCTGGGCTTCGATGAGGAGATCCTCGCTTTGTTCAAGAGCCAACAATGCGAACAGATTGAGAGAGACTAGGGCTTCGTTGTGCATGACGGGGTGCTCGGTGTCAATCATACGAATGAGTGGAGGCAATGCGCCAGCCTTGGCTAATGTTCGCACTACATCCGGATCCCTCGAATGTTTGGCTAACCAAGCAAGTAATCTGCTCGCCTCGCCCTGAACTCCTGGATGATCCTGTGTGGCACACCATTCCACCAACCGATTGATCAATCTCACCTGAACACCCAGCTGCCTGGCCGCCTCAACTGAAACAAAAAAATTACAATCTAATAATGGATCTCTTTTCAAATGTCTTAAAACTATTCATCTATACTGAATGTCCGCTGCTTAACAGAATCACAATATAAAAATGTTTTGTTGAGGGGCAAGGATCTAAGTGGCAGGACAAGACAGGGTGTCTCAAAAAAAGACTAGCAAAAAAAGTAGAGCTATTGGGATCTATGGGAGAGGCGTGGCTTCACCTGGTGGCAAAAAATGAACTAGCCATTGTAGGATTGAATGGCTGAGCTGATACGCAAGTACACGTGTTTTATGAGACAAAAAGTTTAATTAAAAATAAAAAATGGGTGTGACGATACAGGAAATTTGTAGGTTTTCTTCTGCCACACTTACTAATAGAAATTTTATTTGTGGAGACAATATTATTGATCCTGGTCATGTTTTAAAGTGAGTAATAGTAATGACAGTTTCAATGACAGACCAAATTCTTGCTTTCTGTTTACAAACAACAAGTTTACGAGAAGAATTTCATGAAATAAATGATCAAATTTTATAATAATAATAACAATTGGGATGGATGCTCGTATAAGGCTGGATTAGGAAGTACCTGCAAGCGCATTTGGGGCTGTACTTTTATTCTGTAACCGCTATTTATGATATCTGAAATGATGTTAGCCAAAAAGTGTTTGAAATATTTTATTGTAATAATAAATACAAGATAATTAAATGATAAATTAACTAAAAAATTAATACCGCTAATTAAATATAAAATTAATAATTTTTTTTTTTTTGTAGTTACAAAAATAATTTAGAAGATTTAAAAAATATCACGTGTACAGACAAAAAATGTGTTTGGAGTGCACTACATAAATCAGCTCTTAAAAAAATACGCTATGAGACGCCTTTGCTCGACCACAATTGTTTTGGAGAAAAACAAGAAAAAGATAGAGGCAAAAATTAAAAGAAGGCTTCTAAATCTGATAGATTGATTCTTCTACAATAAAATTATTTATAATTTTCACTATACTGTCTTTTTTTTGGAAAAGAATGAAATCGAACTGTTTAATGCTTAGATGCATGACTTTTACACCCATAAACACAAAGTAGATACACATTGCTTTTATTTTTATAAGGAGAAAATTTCATATTTGTGAATATATTAGTGTATGTATTATTTATTAATCTAACAATAATGTTTACTCGTGGGTTATAACTTTTTTTTTAAATAATACAATTATATCAGATGTTTAAATGTTCTTGTCCCTTATATCACGTTAAACATATGAAGGTTTATCCTACAATCGCTAGTTCCAATTTAAGCCACCAGGTAGAGTATTGAAATGCTAAATTTCCCAATATAGACTGGTATCTTAATTTTTTTCTTTAAATATTTTGTTCGCCTCGATAGAGACAATTTTCAGGGCTAAAATGTATATATATATAGAGAAGGTGCAATTATGGAAGTTGCTGGTAATGGGGAACAGTGGCCTCTAGGGCTTGAGAGGTGCTGTAATTTAGAGGTGATCGCATTAACTTCTTATTGTGTTTTATCGTGATTTATTATCTTTGAAATAATTGTTTGAAGTTTTTTAGATTTTCCAAACGTTTGAGGTAATAAGCTTTTAAAAAAATATTTAATCACTTATTCTACCCTTTATTTCTTAGAGCTTAGGCAATTATTGTTAAGCAAAAAATACGCTACAATCTGGTGCAATCAAGTTAATTCCTAGCTTACAAAAGGAAGAGTAATTTTAACCTGGTAATGTGGAAGCGCAACCCCTGTGGGTGAAATACCAGCAGAAGAGGATGACGCCCTAAGCATTTTTTGTGAAGAGGCTTTTTCAAATGATGTTCAAGACCAGGGGTGAGCAACGTTTTTAATCAACGGGCCACTGTTTTTTCGATAACAAGATTGATCAAATATCACCCGGAATTGTTGAGGTAGCTACACGTACACGGCTTTCTAATCGTGCATCACTCAGTCTTGATCGGCGGTCATTTTTGATTAATTTCATGGTTGAAAATATACAGATAATGATAAAATTAAAATAAAAAAATATTTATTTTCAATTTTAGAATGCTTGGCGGGCCGTATAAACATGTTTAACGGGCCGCGGGTTGCTCATCCCTGTTCAAGTCAACTTTGGATTAAATGCTTGCTTTGTGAGTCATGGTGTCATAATTTGTGCGCTGGATGGGACTGAAGTGAACAACTTCAATAAATTGATAATTTGTAGAAGGAATAAAAAATAATTTATTTAGTTTGAAAAATAATAATAATATAAACTTTTTACAAAACAAATATGGGGATTGACTTCCCCGAGACTTTCTCGTATGTTCTTTTGGAATTACGTCTGGGGTGTGTAAACACGATTGCTTAAAAACCAAAGCAGCTAGATCGATGAAATTTGGTATATGCTCCTTACACAAAATTGTGGATTTCTATCAACTTTTGGAGTAAATACGTCACTTGGAAGTAGTACTTTACTTAAAAAAAGTTTTTTCAAAAATTTTGAAATTTTCAATTTTTTTGTTATATTATGATAAAATACTCTATTTTAAAAGTTTTCATTTGTTTCACAAATTCATTTGTTTATATTTACCCTTTTTTTAATGACACCTGTATGATTTTGTTTTGATTTTTTATCAAAATTAACGAAAATTTTCTATTTCTTCTTTGATTATTTCAAAAACTATTCAGTTTTCGGAAAAATGTCAAAGAATAAAAACTTTTTAAAATAGAGTATTTTATCATAATATAACAAAAAAATTGAAAATTTCAAAATTTTTGAAAAAACTTTTTAAGTAAAGTACTACTTCCAAGTGACGTATTTACTCCAAAAGTTGATAGAAATCTACAATTTTAGTGTAAGGAGCATATACCAAATTTCATCGATCTAGCTGCTTTGGATTTTAAGCAATCGTGTTTACACACACACACACACACACACACACACAGACATAATGCCAAAAATGGTTTTTTTGAACTCAGGGAGGTCTAAAACGTGGAGAAACATCAAAATCTCGAAGTCGAATTTTTTTACGATTACATAACTTTCTCTATACGAGAAAGTAAAAACAGAGTCGCAAGGCAACGAACAACAAAGAGGGAAGCCTCTAACAATGCAAGGAGTCGCCACAGGACAAAGACTTTTGCAAGTGAACTTCTTCTCTCTTTCCTTGCCTTATTCCCCGCAGTGCGGGGTCGGCGGAATGGAATTTTTGCGACCGGAAGAAATAGAACAGGCAGGCCCGTCGCACGGTCTGACGCTTTTTGAAAATATATAAAGAGACAGACATGTAAAGAACAGGACTGCCAGTCCCAGCTCTTGGGTCGCCATCCACGCACCTACAAGATGTGGGGCCCCTGAGCATACTTTTGCAAGTGAACTGTTCGCGCCAGAATCTATCAGGTCGCGAACTCACCGTCAGAGCGCTCCACACACACTAGGAGAGTTGACCGGAAACGCCTTGATGGCGTACCCGCATCTATGAGGGAAGCCTCCCACGCTCCCTACTGTGCATTCTGCTTCCGGACACGCGCGTGGCTCTCCGGACAAAATCGCTCGCAGCAGTCGGCCGACACCCCCTTTTTTTTTTGGTTTCAAGCATCCCATTGCAAAACCTACCACTCTTTGGTTTCCAGCCCTTTCGTGCTAACCAACCCCTGGTTGATGCCTTTGTGCTAGACCACTCCATCTGAGCCCTGGCGGACTCACATTCATTAGATACTCATCTTTCCCATTCTCATATTGCTTCCACATCCCATTTTATTCATCCTTTATTTATCCACCCAAAACCGGCGTGGCCATTATTTATTATATACATCAAGAAGTGTATTTTTATTTGTGTGATTAAAGTTTTTGTTATTATTTTTGTTAAAAATACGGTGTACTTCTTTTCCCCGTTTTCCTAGGAATCCACATTTGTTTGAAGGAGCGTTTCCATATACAGTCCGCTACCTATATCTCTATTACCATCTTTCTAATATCTCCTTCAGGCACTAACACTATTTTTTGATCCTGTTCGAGCCCGATACTTTTTTTTTCCCGTCGATTTCCGACCAATTTTGAGCCATTTCCTCGAAAACGGAAAAAAGTACATCGTCAACGCGGTCGTCGTGACCACTGTGGAAGCAATCATAACGGGACTTCTTATCAACCGCCATTTTTGTTGTTTTCGTAAGCTGAGTTGCGTTTCTCTCAGTGTTACCAACGCAAAAACATAGTGTCGTTTAGTGACTTTTAGTGACTTTCAATTTTAACAGTTGGCTAACATGGCTGTCACCAATTTGACTGATGTCGCTCGCGCTTTACGAGCTGTCAGCCTCGAAATAACTCGATTAGAGAAGTATGAACTTAAAGAACATTGTGAATGCGAATTAGTAAACCAATTATCAGCTAAACAAAGGGAAATATTATATTCTCTTTCCCTAGCTATAGTTGAAATCACTGAGCCCTTAGAACTGGATGACGAACCGCAGGAGAGTGCACAAACATCGGCCCTTCTTAATCGCCTAGATAAGTTATCTATTAAACTTATGCAATCAAAATCTCCTACCGATCCTGTCAGTCCAACTTCTTGTCATCATGTTTCTCAAAATACTATTCGCCTGCCCAAATTGGATCTTCCTTCGTTCAACGGCGACGTAACGAAATGGGGTGAGTTCTCAGACTTATTCCGCTCCGCCGTCCATGGAGCCCAAATCTCTCCCTCTCAAAAGCTAGCCTATCTCAAATCGTGTTTGAAAGGTGAGGCTCATGTCAACAGCATAATCGCCAATCTTCCTTTGGAAGATGAAAATTATGAAATCGCGCTAGATCTACTACGAGCTCGATATGAGCGCCCACGAGACATTCTCTATCAGATTGTGGATAGTCTATTAGAATACCCAGCCATGACATCGCCTTCCCCTTCTTCGCTCCGTCAGCTATTAAATGTCTTTGATCAAGCCATAGCACAGTTAAAAGTGATGGAACATTTTTACTCGGAAGATAATATTTTTATAACCAGGCTTATTTTACTCAAAGTTGACAAGACCATAGCTCAGCAATGGCTGCTGTCTCTTGAGGACGGCGATTGTTCCGCTCCAAGGGTGGAAATGCTACTAAGTTTCCTCGAGAAAGCTGCAAGTTCACTGACTGATACAACACAAGCATCAGGCAGTAAACAAACATCGACTGCAGCGGCAGCAGTAGACGAAGCCTCGGCAACCAGCCCACCAGTCAAGGGAGTAAAATATAAATGTCTCTTTTGTAATGGACCTCATCTCCTGTCCAGATGTTTTAAATATCAAAATCTTTCCATCGAAGAAAGAGTAAAATTAATTTCCAAACACAACCTGTGTTCCAACTGTCTTTCTCCCAGACACGTCCTTAAAGACTGTCCTACAAAAAATTGCCCATTATGTTCTTTAAAGCACCACCGGTCCTTATGTAGCCCAACGGCTCCTTCTACATCCAGTTTTATCTAATTTGATGTCCTAAATAAAACACCTCAAAATTTTAATAATTTTAATTCAATCACTCTTGCCTATAGTTAGAGTAAGAGTCGTCCTCCATTGGACACCGCCACATCGTCTAGGCCATTCCTGACACTGGCTACTAAACATCTATCGTGTCAACGACGTTAGCAAGTAAATAGATCTTTACATCAGCCCAAATGTCATCTCTATCTAGTCATCTGTTTGCTGAAGGAAATTAAAAAAAAAAAAAAAATAAGGTTCACCTCTCATCTTAACTCTGAGAGAGTTTGAGGTAAGCCCCTGCAATTCAACTACTATGAAAAATTCCCTTCAACAATTGTCCCTGGCTCTGTCAAAGATAAATCTAACCCTTTAGTCTTGGCAGATCCTTTTATTTCTCTCTCTAGAAAAAATATATTCTTTATTAGGAATGAATTTATTTGCTAATATTGTTCAAAATATGTCAATGGAGGAAAAATAGGTTTTTAAATGTATGGACATCAATAGAATGAAATTTATTTAGAAATCAGTTAGGCGCACGCGCAGTGAGACTCGTCTGCACAGGCCTCAGTCGGCCAACTGATGAGCGCAGCCACTGGAGCAAATCTTCTCCCTTTGTCTCCCCCCACTCTTCAGGTTGGCCGATCCGGCGCCTTGCTCGTGCGAGCGCTCCGCCTACTCAAGGACAAACAGCTGCTGCTAGCTTCGCTTTCATTTCTCTTCTCGACAAACCCCACTCCAGCTAGACAACAGAACGGTAACACATCTGCCCTTCAGATAAATCGTTTAGGGGATGATCTCGATAAAGATTTGAAAGAAAATAATTTAATTAAATCTAAGGGCTGTTCAGCATTTTTTAAAAAAACATACAGTCGAAAGTCATCAGAACGTTTTGGTTTTATTTTATTTACAACTTTTATAAAAGTGCCCAAAACTTTGATCTACTCAGGACATATTTGTCAAATTTAAATTTCTATTTCATGAGCGAAGAAAAGCCCATATCTAAAACGGCCTATGCAAAACAAACCCAATATTTTGTTCAGATCAAACATATGATCCGAATAAAATATCATTTAACATCTCTATCTCTTGTTAGAACAAAAATCATGTTTTCTCACACTCACCACGGGATGTACAAATAATATGATAAAAGAAAAAATAAGTAACGCGTTCGTCTATCTTAATTCATTTTATATCCCGTTGGTCTCTCATCTGATACAATAAATTAACGGATCTCATCTGCCAATTACATCCTCATTACTCCATCGATCAAATAAATCTGAATTGTTTAGAAAAAATATTTGGCAATAGCAAGGGAAATTACCTTTCAATATACACTTGAAATTTAAACTGTGCGGCATCTCTTACAAGCCTCTGATATAATTTATTAAATAAAAATCAATCCCAGCAAATGGAAGAAAATTCCAGTAAGACCCAAAAAATATTGGATGTCTTTTTATTTGAAGGATGTTTTTACACACATTCCCGTTGTGAATGACGTCATAAATATTACCACTGAACTAATGTCATTG